>WNGS01046164.1:0-12099 GCA_020271785.1 Procambarus virginalis
TAAATTTTTGCCTGTGTGCCTCTGGATTTAATTGATAAGCATTTAAGATGCTTTTCTTTACAAATTCATAATCAAAACTATGAGCGTCGGGTAGGGATGTAAAAACCTCCTGACTACGCCCTTAAATTGAGACTGCATAATTGCTACCCATTGATCCCTTGGCCAGTTCATACTGATGGCAATCTTATTAAATGTGCAAAGAAAACCTCAGGATCCTCCTCATTAAACTTGGGTAATTCTATATATTTACTCATCCTTATGGGATTATTATCATGATTAATTGAAACATTACTAGAATTTCCATGTCCAGCTGCCATACGCTGTGTTTCAAGCCTGAAATTAGTGTCAGCCATTTGTTGTTGAATCTCTAATTGTTCCTTCTTTGTTGCTTCTAGTTGCAACTCAATAACCCTCAAACCGCTAGGGCCCAAATGGAATTCACACCCACAGGCGCAACAAAAAAAAAAAAAATCCAAAAAATTCTTTCGTCTTATAGAATTGTTTATTTTTGTTCCCTGATCACGGAAAAAATAACAAAAAAATCGTAGGTAGCATATTTTAGCCGCAGTAGGGTAGGGAAGTGTGGCAAAAAAGGGGCGTTGGCAGAGCCTTCGCCAGACGAGGTCTACTCCGCCCGAGCTGTCAGACGGCAGTTGCCACAAATATATTATTTCCTAATTATTTCAATGTCTCTGATTGATTTTTTCTTAGTTTTTTTGCAGTAATATTATTCCATACAGTGAATTGTGGTATATTTATATTATAAAATGTGTGAACCATCGCTGTACTCAAAATTATGGTGTGCATATAAGTGATTCAATTATTATGTTCATAAAACAATAAACAAATAGTTTTGCTGTTGTTACACTATATACACAGGTTATATATAAATATCTGCATGTTTTGTTCACCATAACGAACTACTAAGTTGGTCTTGTGAGTCAAAAAGCAACGAGGAGTGGCCACCACACACCAACGAGCCAGTCGCTGCAACGCCCTCCCTCAACACCACCTCACTCACCCTCATTTACCTCCCACAATACTGTTTTTGCATTTATTCACTATACACAGACGTTATATATACGTATTTACATGTTTTGTTCACCATAACTGTACATCTAAGCTTGTATGGTGAGTAAACGCACAAAGACGTAGCTACTCCACAGTCAGCTGATCGGCGGCCGCCCTCAAGGCCACACGCACTAATATTTCTCCTCCAACAATATTGGTTGTGGTGTTATTATGCTATATACACACATTATATATAAGTATCTACCTGTTTTATTCACCATACTTGTACAAATAAGCTGGTATGGTGCCCAAAGACCCTTTGTGGTCACAGGTAAACAACACGATAATTCCTGCAGACGACGCTCCTCTCACCAAAATGGCGGCTCCCAACCTACTCCTCTCGCTGTTATCTCACACTATACACACGTTATATGTAAGTATCTACATTTGTGTTCACCATAGCGAACCACTAAGCTGGTATGGTGAGTGCAGTCAATAAATGGTGGCCACACACAGTCAGAAGACAACGCCACAATCCTCCCTCCACAGCCGTACTCCTCCCTCCATCGAGCACAGCGCTAAATATCTCCACAATCAAGCTGTTATCAGAATCCTGGTCAGTTTTATCAAATTCAGGGGGCTTCAGTAATACTATCACTGCTAAATAATAGCAGTATCACTTATATTTTGGCATTTGTAGGCGATGCTGTGGTCACAAGCTGAACAGCGGTGCTGTGAGCTCGTGCTGCGTGCGCCAGCCTTGGTGGCTGGCGCAATACTGACGTTCTCACTCTCAAGAATGTTGGGCTGGATTTTTTTTCTAGGTGGGATCTGGCAACTATCAGTCGTGGCTGTACTATAGCTGCCCCTATCCCAGGCGGGGTGTTTAAATTATAGCGCTAGACACGAAATCATATATAAATGATGTGTGCGATTTCGGTTTTGTCATTGATATCATTTATATATGATATGCGCGGTTTAAGGGTTAAAACTCTCTGATTTTGTGCCGCAAGTTCTAAACGCCTAGTCTCAAGCTCCCTCTGCTGAGCTTCAGCCTCTAATAATTTCTGTTGCTTTTGAGCTTCAAGCTCTAATACTTTCTGTTCTTTTTGAGCTTCAAGCTCTAATTGACGAGCTTCTAACTCAAGACGCTTTAACGTCATCTGATCACTCGACTCCTCTCGTAACACTTCCAGAATTTCTTCCTCTAAATCTCCGTTTTCAACAAAATGCGTCACAATGACTTTCAGAATTTGTGCTTTAACCATTCTGTTGTTGGCGGTCAAATCCAATCGATTTGCCATGTCTACTAACTCAGACTTTTTTAGGTTTTTAAGTCCCTCAAAGTTTGGTTGAGCCAACAACAACAACACTTGATCCTCCATCGTGATTAACACTTGGCACTTGATTCACAATAATAATAATAAACACACTCGCACTGCACTTCACTGTAAAATTTTCACCACACTGAAAATTCGCTTGGCCTCACTGCACAAACAAAAGTTATAGGATGACTTACCTCAAAATCGTGAAAAGTTGTTACTTGACACACAGGAAGGCTTGCATGGCACATGGAATAGTTAATAGCAGAAAACACACAAGACACTGGTACCTAGGATGGCAAGGTTAGATTAGCACAGTTAAGTTTAAGTGGGAAAAATATTTCCCAGCACAGGCCCCCATAACTATGTTACCAGATCGTTCGTTACGGCTCGTAACCCTGTACAGCATTAAGAAACTTGTTGTCTAGGGTCAATTTCTGTAATATAGAGCGGGTCACCAGTGTAACCACATGATTGGCACAAGCAAAAATAAAGTATTTATCCCTTAGGACTACGAAATAAACATATAAATTACATTATATATATTAACAATAATATAAGTACAAGATATTATATATATAGCACAGATGGACAAGATCACTTATAAAGCAAATTAAAGTATTGTCTCTCTTATAATATAAATGTATGTATGGCAAAACAAATATTAACAGACTTATCTCCCAAGTTGTTATCTCTCCTGTCCCGTGCGAGTTACTGAATACAGTACAACCTCGATTCAACGTACTATATGGGACCACCCCCAGTTCGTTGGAGCGTTGGATTCGTTGCAAGAGGTGACCTTCAGGAGGCGTTTGCGTCAGTGTCTTTTTTTTTCTTGTACACAATAAAAATGCATTATCATATTACATACTGTACCTATATTTTACTACTCTACTAAAAATACTGTAATTCATGTATTTACCTTATTGTTGGAGTTATGCCCATCTTGAAGTTTTGTGAAGTTGTGAATGCTCTACAGTAAATAGGTACTGCAGTGCATTAAGCCGTTAGCACTGTATTATTAAAAGTAGTTTTGCTGTATGTTGAGTACTACAATACAGTTCATGAAAACTATTGTACACTAGAATTACTGCAACTTTAATTTTAACACTATGTACACACTTAAATTTAACACTTATTCTAATTGTTCACTTCACACACGATGTTTTTAGATGTTTGCATCAGCTTTGCTGGTGCTCGCTGCTGCTGTGTTGGCTTCAGCTGCTTTTGTGCTGGTGCTGGGTACGGCTGTGCTGGTGCTGGGTACGGCTGTGCTGGTGCTGGGTACGGCTGTGCTGGTGCTGGGTACGGCTGTGCTGGTGCTGGGTACGGCTGTGCTGGTGCTGGGTACGGCTGTGCTGGTGCTGGGTACGGCTGTGCTGGTGCTGGGTACGGCTGTGCTGGTGCTGGGTACGGCTGTGCTGGTGCTGGGTACGGCTGTGCTGGTGCTGGGTACGGCTGTGCTGGTGCTGGGTACGGCTGTGCTGGTGCTGGGTACGGCTGTGCTGGTGCTGGGTACGGCTGTGCTGGTGCTGGGTACGGCTGTGCTGGTGCTGGGTACGGCTGTGCTGGTGCTGGGTACGGCTGTGCTGGTGCTGGGTACGGCTGTGCTGGTGCTGGGTACGGCTGTGCTGGTTGATTTTCTGCTAGTTCGTGAAAAATATTGACTCACTTTCGTTTGTTTCCTTCTTTGTGTCATGTCCTTGAGACAAATATCTTTCATCGTCCTTAGGTGTTGATAAAAGCCTGGTAGCTCTGGATTGTCAGTTTGTGAAACAATGTCAAGGAGTTTTTCAACATAGAACAATGCGTCAGCACACATAGCAGATTGTTTACTGCTATCATTCTCATCTTCATCTTCCTCTCCGTCGTCGTCAACAGTGCCAGTAACATTTTGTATAATCTCATCATCTGTTAAATGACCAATGGGTGGATCGACTGCATCAATATCTAACCACTCCTCCACATCGTTCAGCGTCAACTCCACCTCACCAGCAGCACGCAGTTCTTGATAAATATCATTTGAAAATCCTTCAAAATCCATTTCTTCCTCAGTCACTTCATCAGCATGATCAAGCAACAGGAGTTTTTTCCAACAATTTCTTAATGTTGACTCTTTAACTTCATCCCAAACTTGAGCCCAGTTGTAAATGGCTTCCTTAATTGAGTATTTTTTGTAACGTTCCAGTGTTGCTTGACCTCGCGAATCGGTTCCTAGCCTTTTGTCTTCATCTGACTCAAACACCACCATGATTTCTTTATTCATTGCTCGTTTGTAGAGCCTTTTCATTGCATATATAACACCCATATCCATTGGCTGGATCAGAGAGGTGGTATTGGGAGGCAAGGCCATACATTTGATGCGTCCATCATGTGACGTTAATGTGTCGAGCCCTACATGAGCTGGGGCATTGTCAACCAAGAGTAATGCCTTGACATCATTCCGTCTCACTCCACACTTCTTTATCTGAAAATCTCTTACTTCTTTGCAAAAATGATTTTTGAACCAGTCTACAAAAATATCTCCAGTAAACCAAGCTGTTTTAGAGCTGTAGTAGACCACAGGTAGCTTGTTCATTAAATTTTTCAAAGCACGTGGGTTTTTTGACTTCCCCACAATGGCGGACTTTGTTCTGTGACTTCCGTCTGCATTTGCACACAGCATGGCAGAAACTTTTTCTTTGTTTACCTTACGGCCAGGAACACTCTCATCTAGCCTAGATGCCAAAGTGTTGTTCTGCAAGCATTTCCAATTAAAGCCTGTTTCATCGGCATTGTATACCTGAAAACGCCTTAGATCATTTGTTATTATGTAATCATTTAATTTACGCTTAAATGGCTCGACAGAATCCGTATCTGCACTTAATGATTCTCCACAAACTTTCCTGTTCTTAATATTATGTCTATTCTTAAATCTTTGCAACCATCCTTCACTTGCTCGAAAATCTGGAATGTTCATCTTTTGTGCAAATTTATCGGCTGCTGTCTTAATGGCGTCGCCGCCAAGTGGCATCCCCACAGAGCGCTCCTGGTTAAACCATTTATACACAGCTTCGTCCAAATTCGTATTTGTAGAACCTTTTATTGTTTTCCTTTTATTTAATGCACCACTATCACTCGAAGCAAGGAACTTCCTAATATCATCTTTCTGTCTCTTGATATCACACACCGTACTTTTCCCGACATTAAATTCTGCTGCCAGCCTAGTAACAGAGTAGCCACGTTCATGTTTCTCTATCATGTCTAATTTCTGCTCAATGGATAAAAAACTTCTCTTCCTCTTTGTAGATACAGCACGATTAGCAAGCCCTTGAGACATCTTGTTGTATATTAATAAAGCTGTAGTCAAAAAAATGGTAAATTCCACGATTATTCTTTCACCGGCGGACAAACACGTCACTCGCACGCAGACAAAGCTAACGGCACTGGGCGCCTACTGTATGAACGCAGACTAGGTCTATACACCCTCCAGTAGGCTGGTGTTTAAGCCAGATCCAGTAACATAAATTTATCTCAAATATTGGATTTACATCATATTATATATTTTTAGGTTATATATTTAGATTAGTAACATTATTAGGATAATAAGAGATTAAAAAAAACTTATTTTAGAACTGATTTATTAATTTTATTATTTCGAAGCCGTAGTCACTGAACTGTGGCGACGAAATGAAACGAAACGTATGGTGCTGTTTGGACAGGGATTAAACCCGTCCACTCGCGCACGCTGGAGTTGTTCCAATAACAAATAATTTCTCAAATAGCAGATGTCTATCATTTTACAGTATATTTTCGGTTTTATTTAGTTTAGTTTAATTAGGATAATAAAAAGCTATTTAAGCATTGGTTTTAGAAATGATTTATTAGTCTGAAACTTTCAAAGTCATGGGTCACTGAACTATAACGACACAGACGAAAGAAAACCAAGTGAGGTTTACAGAACAATAATATTCCCTTATCTGTCCACCCTCACTCACCTTGTTTTATCACAGAAAATGTCTATAAGGAGATTTTACGACATGTAGCTTGCTAATCACGCTTCAGCCTTTAAATTAACTTACAAAGATACGTCTGCCACAAATCAGTGAACGAAAATTATGGAAACTCGGTCGTTCATTTGTGTGGACCACTCTGGCTGGTATCTGGTTCATATGGTTGACTTGTTGTGTGGACCATTCTGGCTGGTGTTTGGTTCATATGGTTCACTTGTTGTGTGGTCCACTTAATTGTGTGATGCAACTTGTCTTATGAAGGAATTATTAATTGTAAACTGTGATAGAATGAGACAGTTTTCCACAACTCTGTGAACTCTGTCCCAACATCGTAAGTTAGTGGACTCACTTGTGCGGTCCACTTGTGTGATCAAACTTGTCATATGGGAGAACTATTAATTGTAATCTGTGATAGAATGAGAAAGTTTTCCACCACTCTGTGAACTCTGTCCCAACATTGTAAGCTTGTGGACCACTTGTGCGGTCCACTTGTGCGGTCCACATGTGCGGTCCACTTGTGTGATCGAACTTGTCATATGAGGGAATTATTAATTGTAATCTGTGATAGAATGGGAAAGTTTTCCACCGTTCTGTGAACTTTGTCCCAAAATCGTAAGCTTGTGGACCACTTGTGGACCACTTGTGGTCCACTTGTGTGGTCCACTTGTGTGATCCAACTTGTCATATGAGAGAATTATTAATTGTAATCTGTGATAGAATGGGAAAGTTTTCCACCAGTCTGTGAACTCTGTCTGGACATCGTAAGCAAATCCGAACATCCCCCGCTTTGGCCAACCATTGTTCGTCGAACCGGGTGAGTAAATCCGGTCTGAAAAGTGTGCGAACTAGCCGGAGATTCGTTGAATCAGGGTACGTTGAATCGAGGTTGTACTGTATATCAAAGCTGTTAATATGAAAAGAGAATATTGGTAACCAATTTGTATTTGCAGGGTATCCAGGGCACCAGCAAGCCTACCCACTACCACATCCTCTGGGATGACAATAACATGAGCATGGACGAGTTACAGTCGCTGACATACAGTATGTGTCACTTGTACTCTCGCTGCACCAGAGCTGTATCTCTTCCAAGTCCGGCATACTACGCCCATTTAGCAGCTTTCAGGTACAGTAAGAGTTTCAGCCTGTAATGTTATAGTGCCACCTATTCTGTAACCCTTGGCCTTATATGTACAATCATATCAACTAATGCTTTTTGTTTTAATATCAAGACTACACAAAAATCTAAATTAACTTCTGTAATTTTATAATTGTACTGAGGTAATAAGTATAATTTTCTGTGATATATGATATTTCTATAAATTAACACACGTCTAAGTATTTACATAAAACGTAAGAACACCTAACTTTAACCTAGGTACCAATCTACCTATCATTGTTCTAACTATTCAAAATATTTTTCAATTTCTGTACAATAATAGGCCAATATTTTGTGTACCATATTAAACAAAGAATGTAATTACCTAAGTGTAGTTACAGGATGAGAGCTACGCTCGTGGTGTCCCGTCTTCCCAGCACTCTTTGTCATATAACGCTTTGAAACTACTGACGGTCTTGGCCTCCACCACCTCCCCTAACTTGTTCCAACCGTCTTCCACTCTGTTTTCGAAAGTGAATTTTCTTATATTTCTTCGGCATCTGTGTTTAGCTAGTTTATATCTATGACCTCTTTTTCTTAAAGTTTCAGGTCTCAGGAAATCTTCCGTATCGATTTTATCAATTCCTGTTACTATTTTGTATGTAGTGATCATATCACCTCTTTTTCTTCTGTCTTCTAGTTTTGGCATATTTAATGCCTCTAACCTCTCCTTGTAGCTCTTGCCCTTCAGTTCTGGGAGCCACTTAGTAGCATGTCTTTGCACCTTTTCCAGTTTGCTGATGTGCTTCTTATTGTGATGTGTGGCTATTTAAGCTAATGAGAGTTTGGAGGAGTTATATTATAATAACTAATAATTCACTGTGTTGGGGAGAGGAAGCCAGAGTGCATTCATACACATTTGGCTTTGATCTAGGTCCCAGACTCCCACAAGGCTGAATTACTGATCCCGCCCAGGATGCAACTCCACAACAAGCTGACTAACTCCTGAGTACCTAATCACTGCTAGGTGAACAGAGGCATTAAGAGAAAGGAAATGTGCCCAACTATTTGGGCATCCCGCTAGGGATTCTGACCCGGATTTCTCGATTGTGCATCAAGAGCGAAAATGACAGTATCCACTCAATTTAACGGCCTCTTTTATACGATCTGCCGGTATTAACGACCGGTTTGGGAGACCGGTATCTGGAGCCTCCTATACCGGTCTGGCGGTCGATATTACCGACGGTCAGTATTAGGTTTGTTGTGGCACAGGCGTCCCCTCGCATGGCGACCAGGCCACCGACCTGGATCGTCCAGAGTCATATATTACATCTTAATTTTCTTTGAAAATGGTTCAGTTTAATGAAGAAAATTCTAAATTATTATTAATAAAATATTTTGAAACAGTTTTTATTAAGCAAAAGTCTTTGTTTTCTTATTAAATACCTTTTATAGTATAGGCACTAGGTATTTTTTTTCCCACGGACCTAGAATGTGCTCCGCTGGGCCATGTGTTCCCATTGTTTACTGTGAACTCGCGCGGCTAGCTTCAGTTGTGAAGGTTATTACTGTACTGTTAATTGTGATCTTTTTAATTTACAAAATGCCAAAAGTTACCCAAAGGAAACGCCTGACGGTTGCACAGAAGCTGGAGTTAATTAATTAAGAAACTCGATAAAGGATATTCTCATGCACGAGCAGCAGCAGAGTTTAACATCGGGAAAAGTACAGTAAGTGACATCAAGAAACAGAAGGATACTCTTAATAAAATATGTGAGCACAACAGAGTAATTACCTGAGGCCAGGTACCTACACTTAGGTAATTACCTAAGTGTAGTTACAGGATGAGAGCTACGCTCGTGGTGTCCCGTCTTCCCAGTACTCTTTGTCATATAACGCTTTGAAACTACTGACGGTCTTGGCCTCCACCACCTTCTCACTTAACTTGTTCCAACCGTCTACCACTCTATTTGCGAAGGTGAATTTTCTTACGTTTCTTCGGCATCTGTGTTTAGCTAGTTTAAATCTATGACCTCTTGTTCTTGAAGTTCCAGGTCTCAGGAAATCTTCCCTGTCGATTTTATCAATTCCTGTTACTATTTTGTACGTAGTGATCATATCGCCTCTTTTTCTTCTATCTTCTAGTTTTTGCATATTTAATGCCTCTAACCTCTCCTCATAGCTCTTGCCCTTCAGTTCTGGGAGCCACTTAGTAGCATGTCTTTGCACCTTTTCCAGTTTGTTGATGTGCTTCTTAAGATATGGGCACCACACAACCGCTGCATATTCCAGTTTGGTCTAATAAAAGTCGTGAACAATTTCTTTAGTATTTCGCCATCCATGTATTTAAAAGCAATTCTTAGGTTAGAAAGTGTAGCATAGGCTCCTCGCACAATGTTCTTAATGTGGTCCTCAGGTGACAGTTTTCTATCTAGAACCACCCCTAGATCCCTTTCTTTGTCAGAATTCTTTAAAGATTTCTCACATAATTTATAGGTTGTGTGGGGTCTATGTTCTCCAATTCCACATTCCATAACATGGCATTTATTCACATTAAATTCCATTTGCCAAGTGTTGCTCCATATACTTATTTTGTCCAGGTCTTCTTGAAGGGCATGACAATCATCTAGGTTTCTTATCTTCCCTATTATCTTAGCATCATCAGCAAACATGTTCATGTAATTCTGTAATCCCTCTGGTAGATCGTTTATGTAGACAATGAACATTACCGGTGCAAGAACTGAACCCTGTGGTACTCCACTCGTGACATTCCTCCAATCCGATACCTTGCCTCTGATTACGGCCCTCATTTTTCTGTCAGTTAGGAATTTTTCATCCATGTTAGTAGCTTACCTGTCACCCCTCCAATATGTTCCAGTTTCCAGAACAACCTCTTATGGGGAACTCTGTCGAAAGCCTTTTTTAGGTCCAGATAGATGCAGTCAACCCAACCATCTCTTTCCTGTAAAATCTCTGTTGCTCGATCATAGAAACTGAGTAAGTTCGTTACACAGGATCTTCCAGATCGAAAACCATACTGTCTGTCTGATATTATATCATTTCTCTCCAGGTGTTCTACCCATTTAGTTTTAATTATTTTTTCCAATATTTTGACTATTACACTTGTCAATGATACAGGTCTATAATTAAGGGGGTCTTCCCTGCTTCCACTTTTGTAGATTGGAACTATGTTAGCCTTTTTCCACACATCAGCTACAACTCCTGTAAACAGGGATGCCTGAAAAATCAGCTGAAGTGGAATGCTGAGCTCAGGTGCACATTCTCTCAGAACCCATGGTGAAACTCCATCTGGACCAACTGCTTTGTTCTTACTTAGCTCCTTGAGCATTTTTTCCACTTCGTCTCTAGTCACCTCTATGTGCTCTATGTTGTTCTCTGGAATTCTTATTGTGTCTGGTTCCCTAAAGATTTCATTTTGTACAAACACACTTTGGAACTTTTCGTTTAGTGTTTCACACATTTCCTTTTCATTTTCCGTGAATCTATTTCCCATTTTCAACCTCTGAATATTATCCTTTACCTGCAATTTGTTGTTTATGAATTTATAGAATAGACCTGGTTCTGTTTTACATTTGTCTGCAATCCCTTTTTCAAAATTTCTTTCTGCCTCTCTCCTCACTGCTGTGTAGTTGTTTCTCGCATCTTTGTATCGCTGGTATGTTTGGGGGTTTGGCCTCTTCCTGTATTGATTCCATTTTTGTGTCTTTTGGTCTCTGGCCCTCTCGCAATTCCTATTGAACCAATCCTGTTTCCTAGTTCTGCATCTCTGTTTTGGTATAAATTTGTTTGTGCCTTTATCATATATTTCACAAAACTTGACATACATCTCATTCACTTCCTTGCCTAGCAACAAGTCTGTCCAATTATACTCACTATTATTATTACATCTTTATTGACAAAATTAATTACAATTTTGCCTAATCTGAGGATTTTGATAGTCTGATTAAAGTGAGGATAATGCTAGTAGTCACTGTCACGCAGGACAGAGGGTCATACATAAGACAATAGGTCTAAACTGTAGGCTGAAGCACATATATATCATGGTTACAATCAATGTTTTAATATGGATATGTGAAAACAATTTTCTACTGTGCACTGCCACACAAGGGCAGGGATGGGTTCATAGGTGATGCAGCTTAGAAGTAATATACATAAAAATTGTTCTTCATTCTTTAAAATGACAAGCAAATTTGGGTAAATTGTTAGGATGTCGTCCAGAACACCTGAGTCAATAAAATAGTTACACAGTTGGTGGTACAAGAGGCCAGGAGGTCTAAAGTCCTTAACGGTTCACATTCATCAATGTAGTGTTCTAGTGAGTGCATTAAAGGTTTATCACAGAGTTTACAATCTGAGTATTCTGGTAGTGGCTCAGCCTCACTAACCTGCCAGATGTGTCTATAGCCAAGGCGAATTCGCGCAATGACTACATCACATTGCCTGGTTCGGCTACTATGCCGACCATACAATACCTATTATTACAAAACTTGTCATAACTTTTAATACTGCAGCTTTCAGGTCTCTGGGCATTTCTTAGTTCTTCTAAATCTGAATTAATTTCTTTAATTTGTATGTTTCTAATAACTGCATTAGATAGTCCAAAGTCATAATCAATGTTTTTCTTTCCTGCAAGCCTCATTGCCATCGATCTACGAAG
>WNGS01046166.1:5907-17189 GCA_020271785.1 Procambarus virginalis
CCCTGGAGCTTAGCAATTATTTTATTCACTCTCGTATTCTTGAAGATATCCTCACAGTGTACCCAAAATTTGCCAGTGCAGGCTACTAAAACTATGGCCCTGTATGACTAACCATCCTGCGACATGGGGACTTTTATTACCACTGCTACCTTATTCAATCCTGTGTTGATGATATCCTCAAAATGCATCCGGAGTCTGCCAGTGCAGACTGCTTATCACATGCCTCTGTATGACTAACCATTCCTATGTGATGGGGATTTCTAGCATCAGCTAGTTAGCTTTTTTGACACACTGTACTCCACTTCATATAGTCTAGGGTAGCTGCACTAATGCAGATGTACCTAATGTAATAATAAAAAAAAAATAGTGAATTAAGGCTTAAGAATTAAGAATTAAGTGCAGGCTATTAAACATATGCCCTGTATGACTAACCATCCTACGAGATGGGGACTTTTATTACCACTGCTACCTTATTCAATCTTGTGTTGATGATATCCTCAAAATGCATCCGGAGTCTGCCAGTGCAGACTGCTTATCACATGCCTCTGTATGACTAACCATCCTGTGTGATGGGGATTTTATAGCATCACGTAGTTAGCTTTTTTGACACACTGTACTCCACTTCATATAGTCCAGGGTAGCTGCACTAATGCAGATGTACCTAATGTATTAATAAAAAAAAATACTCGTCATTTTGTTAATAACATATATGTAGCCACAGGGATCTCCCAATCCTGAGCACTCCAGGTGCAAACTCTGTGAGCAGGAACTGCGGCATGATCTCGCACACTGCAACATCGAATGCCCAGTTATCAAACCATTTAGACCCGCTGATATGAGGTACCTGGAACTTTGCAGTTACTTATTCACTCTCGTGTTCTTGAGGATATCCTCTTAATGCACCCAAAATTTGCCAGTGCAGGCTACGTAACATTTAGCCCTGTATGACTAACCATCCTGCGAGATGGGAACGTTTAGTTTCACTACTATCTTATTCACTCTTGTGTTGATGATATGATCATAATGCACCTAGAGTCTGCCAGTGCAGGCTTCTTATCACATGCCTCTGTATGATTAACCATCCTGTATGATGGGAATTTTCATCATCATTTTAGCATTTTTCTTTTTTCTTTTACAATAAACTCCCCTTCATATAGTCTAGGGTAGCACAAATGCATATTTATATAAATGTGATAATAAAAAAAAGTGATCTTTGGTCGTGTAACATCTTCAAGTGTCTCTGGGTTCTTTCTCCATTTTAACTTTACAATTAAATGATTTCGCTGCATAAGACATTAAGCAATATAATATTAGACTTGTTTGATATAATAATTAATTTTGTCGGGGATTGGCAGCCTCTGTGTGCGTGTGTGTGTATTTACCTAAATGTAGTTACAGGATGAGAGCTGTGCTGGTGTGCACATCTTCATGGTACTCTTTGTCCTATGACGCTTTAAAACTTCTGACGGTTTTGATCAGGTCTCCACTACCTTCTCACTTTGCTTGTTCCAACCGTCTACCATTCTGTTTGCAAAGTGAACTTTCTAATACATTTTGGGCACTTTTTTTCCTTAGCTTGAATCTGTGTCATCTTGTTTGTGAAGTGGCTGGTTTCAGGAATTCTTCTTTGACAGTTTCGTCGACTCTTGTGTGTGTGTGTGTGTGTGTGTGTGTGTGTGGTGTGTGTGTGTGTGTACTCAGCTATTTGCGTGGGTGTGTGTGTACTCACCTATTGTGCTTGCGGGGGTTGAGCTTTGATTCTTTGGTCCGCCCCTCAACTGGTGTACAGATTCCTGAGCCTACTGGGCTCTGTCATATCTGCATTTGAAACTGTGTATGGAGTCAGCCTCCACCACATCACTGCCTAATGCATTCCATCTGTAACTTCTCTGACACTGAAAAAGTTCTTTCTAACGTCCCTGTGGCTCATGTGGGTACTCAGTTTACACCTGTGTCCCCTTGTTCGCGTACCACCAGTGTTGAATAGTTTATCCTTGTCTACTCGGTCGATTTCCCAGAGGATTTTGTAGGTAGTGATCATGTCTCCCCTTACTCTTCTGTCTTCCAGTGTCGAAAGGTGCATTTCCCGCAGCCTTTCCTCGTAACTCATGCCACTTAGTTCTGGGACTAGTCTAGTGGCATACCTTTGGACTTTTTCCAGCTTCGTCTTGTGCTTGACAAGGTACGGGCTCCATGCTGGGGCCACATCTAGGATTGGTCTTACATATGTGGTGTTCAAGATTCTGAATGATTCCTTACACATGTTCCTGAACGCTGTTCTGATGTTAGCCAGCCTCGCATATGCCGCAGATGTTATTCTTTTTATGTGGGGTTCAAGAGACAGGTTTGGTGTAATATCAACTTCTAGATCTTTCTCTCTGTCCGTTTCATTAAGTACTTCATCTCCTATTCTGTATCCTGTGTCTGAGCCTCCTGTTTCCACTGCCTAGTTTCATTACTTTGCATTTACTCGGGTTGAACTTCAACAGCCATTTGTTGGACCATTCACTCAGTCTGTCTAGGTCATCTTGTAGCCTCCTACTATCGTCCTCAGTTTCAATCCTCCTCATAATTTTTGCATCATCGGCAAACATTGAGAGAAACGATTCTACACCCACTGGGAGATCATTTACATATATCAGAAACAGTATAGGTCCAAGGACTGACCCCTGCGGGACTCCACTCGTAACGTCTCGCCAATCTGAGAACTCACCCCTCACGCGTACTCGTTGTCTCCTGTTGCTTAGGTACTTCATTATCCAATGGAGTACCTTCCCTTTCACTCCAACCTGCATCTCCAGCTTTTTCACTAGCCTCTTGTGTGGCACTGTATCAAAGGCTTTCTGACAATCCAAAAATATGCAGTCTGCCCACTCTTCTCTTTCTTGCCTTATTTTTGTTGCCTGGTCGTAGAATTCAAGTAACCCTGTGAGGAAGGACCTGCCATCACCGAAGCCATGTTGATGTGTTACAAAGTTGTTTCGCTCCAGGTGCTCCACTAGCTTTCTTTGCACAATCTTCTCCATCAGCTTGCATGGTTTGCAGGTTATCGACACTGGCCTGTAATTCAGTGCCTCCTGTCTATCCCCTTTCTTGTATATCGGGACTACGTTACCTGCTTTCCAAATTTGTGGCAGTTCCCCTGTTGCCAGTGATTTGTTATACACTATGGAGAGTGGTAGGCACAGTTCTTCTGCTCCTTCCTTTAGTATCCAAGGGGAGATTCCATCTGGGCCTTTAGCCTTTGTCACCTCCAACTCTAGTAAACACTTCCTTACTTCCCCGCTGGTAATCTCAAACTCTTCCAGTGGTTCCTGGTTAGCTATTCCCTCTCTTCTCTCTGGGATTTCTCCTTGCTCTAAAGTGAGTGCGTGTGTGTGTGTGTGTGTGTGTGTGTGTGTGTGTGTGTGTGTGTGTGTGTGTGTGTGTGTGTGTGTGTGTGTGTGTGTGTGTGTGTGTGTGTATGTGTGTGTGTGTGTGTGTGTGATTACCTAATTACCTATGTGTAGTTACAGGATGAGAGCTACGCTCGTGGTGTCCCGTCTTCCCAGCACTCTTTGTCATATAACGCTTTGAAACTACTGACGGTCTTGGCCTCCACCACCTTGTGTGTGTGTGTGTGTGTAAATTAATAAATTGTACATAAATAAATTTAACGTACATAAATTGTATTCCATGTGTACAAGAGCTAGAACACACACACTCAATACTCTATCTGTATACACTACAATGATATGTGATTATCTTAGTTGGGGTAACTACTTCACACATTCACGAATATATGGGCCCTGCTTTCCTCGGAAAGCAGGGGAGATCTACTCAACTCTCTACTCTCTACTACTGTTTCTACTCAACTATATTACAGCATTTGTCATATGCTTTTTCTTATAGCCATTAAACATATTTTGTGTTACTGCAGAATCTTACATTTTTATAATATACCATTTTAGTAAACAAGTCCCCTATATTGGCTTGCGTTTTTTCTCCCCGAACAGAAATAGAACTTATTCTTGTACCCAGAGCTTGTTAATACAGGCTAGCCTCGCATCTACCGTGTTCTCCAGATTCTATGACAAATCCTGCGAGACAGAAATATTAGATGAATTCATAACTATCTTTTATACTCTGTAATCCTTCATGTAGAATAGGCTAGCAGCGTATGGCTGTGCGTACCTAAGCTTGTTAAATAAAATGCCAAGGCGCAGTCTCCAGAGAACTGAGAAGGCTACACTTCACGGTGTACATATTCATTCTTTTGTTGTTAGGTAACTTCAGATAAGTGTTTTTTGTTACTGGAGACTTATAACGTCGTTAATTCCACAGAGAGATGAGCCTCAAAGGACCAAAGCGCCAGCTGTCCGAGGCTGCGGCGGTGGTGCCACAGGTCTTTGAATGTGTGGCTCTGGGCCGGCCCACCTCCCTGGCCCTCAAGGACGCCTGTCATCACTCCTGGATCACCTACCGCCATCTTAACGAGAGGGCCAACAAGCTAGCCAGGTGCGTACGATAAACTTATGAAATATTTTAAGGAGTAAGTAATAATGTCTTCTCACGTCAATGGTAATGTCTTCTCACAGACATAATTGCATTGGATAAAAACCCACACTTGTGTATCGTATTTGTAAATTTTACCTAAAGATTTACACCAAGTCTTTTGCATTCTCCTGAGTGCTTTGTCAAGGTCTGAGTTTGTGGTGAGGACGAGATTTACATCTCAACGACTACTGCCCGATTAATAATGAGGCATTAGTCATTGAGATATATAAGGCTCGTATCTATTAATACTTTTACGTGTTTATTTATTTATTTATTTACAAGAATTATTGGGTTGTGAGCCCATTATAGCCAATACAACCCATTTGGTTGTGAGAGTACTTAATAGGTGGTGTTTGATATTACATTCTTGCAAAGCCAATAACACGCATAGCGTTTCGTGCAGGTCCTTACTCTTAACAGATAGAAGTAAGAGTATTAATAGGTACCTTGTAGCAAAATTTGAGTTCAAGATAATAACTACTATAGAAATTGATAGCATTGTTTATTATTGTTCATTTTATAAGGTATCTTGATAAGATTCCACATGGAAGCAAGGAAACTACAGGCACATTGAATAAATGGTAAAATACTAGAATGGTTAAAACAGAAAACAGAGTCGTGCTAAATGGGAGGGAATTATCAAGGGAAAGCGACAAGCCATTACGACTATATAGCACTGGGAAGGGATCGGGATAAAGATATGGGATGGGACGGGGGGAAAAGGAATGGTGCCAAACCACTTGGACGGTCGGGGAGTGAACACCGCCCTGCATGAAGCGAGTTCGTCGCTTCGTGCCACAAGGGTCCATTTTGAGGACAACTCTTTTTGTCATATATATCAATGACCTAGATGAGAATATTACAAGCCACATTGTCATATTTGCAGATGACACTGCAAGATGTATTTGCAAAAGATTTATGGTAAAGTGGGAAATTAAAATTATATTGATGCCTTACAAACATATCTACATGATTTCCATAAATGGTCAGAAGACTGGCAAATGCTTTTTAATATCGACAAATGCAAGACTTGCATGTGGGGCAAAAACAACCCATCCCACAACTACCAAATTAATAATGTTACCTTCAAATCAATCAAATATTTATTCAGGTAAAAGTACATACGTAGAAGATTAGTTACAAACATAATGTTGAATTTATAGATAGAGCTAGTACATACAATACCTAACGCCACTAGTACGCATAGCGTTTCGGGCAAGGTGAGGTGGGGAAAAAATACTTAGACTAAAACTTAATAGTAATTGAGCATAAAGTATAAATTGCGTTGAAAGAAAAAAAAATAAAAGATAAAAAAGGGGGGAACATGGTAAAAATAGCTAATATACAAGGTGGTCAACAAACAGCATTGTTTAAAAATAGTAAGACATGGGTTGACATTTAGGGGTAAGGTAGGTTACATGGAGTTAATTTGGTAGTACTTAGTTTTCATCTTAAACTGGATGAGAGAGGTACATCCTTTGATATGATTGGGAAGGTCATTCCACATTCTGGATCCCTTGATTTGTAGAGCATTTCTAGTTTGATTAAGTCGTACTCTTGGAATATCAATAGGTATTTGTTTCTGGTGTGGTGCCCATGGGTTCTGTTACAACCTAGGAAGCTTTTAAGGTTGGGATTGACATTACAATTCAGAGTTTTAAATATTTAGAGTACACATGAGAGGATGTGCAGTGACTTTAATATCTAACTATTCAGAGATTTGAGTAAGGGTACCGAGTGCTGTCTGGGGCCAGAGGTTATCTTGAGGTTATCTTGAGATGATTTCGGGGCTTTAGTGTCCTCGCAGCCCGGCCTCGACCAGGCCTCCACCCCCAGGAAACAGCCCGTGACAGCTGACTAACACCCTGATACCTATTTTACTGCTAGGTAACAGAGCATAGGGTGAAAGAAACTCTGCCCATTGTTTCTCGCCGGCGTCCGGGATCGAACCCGGGACCACAGGATCACAAGTCCAGTGTGCTGTCCGCTTGGCCGACCGGCTAAACAACGTGGAAAGAGTGAGATATTGTTTTAATAGAAGCTTTGTGTTGGTTAATTAGAGGACGTAAATGTTTTTGGGTTGTAGAACCCCAAGCACAAATACTATAGTTGAGATAAAGATAGATGAGAGAGTAATAGAGCGTCACCAGGGCAGGGTGAGGTACATAATATCTGATAAAGAAAGAATGCCAACAGTTTTAGTAACTTTTTTTTCTATAATTAGAATGTGTCCCTGGAAATTCAGCTTGGTATCGATGAGGACACCAAGGAATTTACCATCAACTTTACTACTGATTTGTATATTGTTTATTCTTAGAATAATTTCATTTGAGGATTTATTACCAAACAAAATATAGAAAGTTTTGTCAATGTTAAGGGTGAGTTTGTTAGCAGTTAGCCAAAGATGGATTTTATTTAGTTCAGTATTCACAGTGACATTTACAGCAAGAGGGTCAGGACTGGAGACAATAAAGTTGTGTCATCAGCAAATTTGATTAGTTTGATGTGTTGAGAGGCATTTGAAGGTCATTAGTGTAGATGAGAAAGTGGAGAGGGCCAAGTATGCTGCCCTGTGGAACATCAATGATGATGAGTAGGGTAGGAGAAATAGAATTATTCACAGAAACATACTGGAGCCTGTCAGTAAGGTAAGACTGAAAGTATTGCAGGGAGTGACTTATGCCTCCATAATGATGTAATTTAAGAAGATGGTTTTGGTGGTTGACAGTGTCAAAAGCCTTCCTTATGTAGGTCCACAAATAACCTAAAAGGGAACTCATTTTTATCAAGAGCTGTATGTATCTAGTTAATTATACTAATAGGTGCATCGTTAGTGCTTTCATTGGGTCTAAAACAACCATATTGGCAAGAGCTAAGTATATTGAGTTTGGCTAGATATGAGTAAGGGGCTTGTAGATTAGCTTTTCAAATATTTTTGACAAGGTTGGCAGAATTGGTATATAAGTCTGTAATTGTTGATATCAGTGAGATCACTGAAGCAGACCACCTTGAAGCAGATTGGTGAGGAAAAGGACCATGGAGTGAAAATCCACCACCGTAATGAATATAATTAATTATATAATTAACTGAACATTATAACTACCAGTTACACAACAGGTAAGAGGCGCAGTATAAAAAGTCAACCAAACCCTAGGAATAATCAAACCTTTCTTTAACTTTAAGGAAAAGAAGGTAGTGATTCAACTAAAATTTTAAGTGGGTAAATTCAGGTTAACTGTATACATCTCTGGTGTGCGCCCCACTTAAATTATTGTATTAAAGCATGGAAATCTCATCTCAGAAGGACATAGCTGCTTTAGAGAAAGCACAACACCGGGTAACAAAAATCATTCCAGATTTTTCATTAGAGAATAGTCAGCATGTTATAAGGTTGCATCTTGGACAGGGTCAGTAATTCGACCTGGGAGAGAGGGAGGAACTAGATATAATCCTAACGTAATAATATTAATACACATATTTATATATTATTATATTATATTAATATTAATACATCATATTAATACACATACATATTGATATTATTATGTTATATTAATATTAATATACCATCATATTAGTACACTCAGGCATCCTGTCCTCTGACACAATGAATTGTATTTAATTTCTAATTTACTTTCATACTTTTATTGTATTTTTTTCCCATTCTGTGTTTTGCTCGACCTCAGAAATTGTAATCCTAAGGATTTAATTTACTGATATTGATCTGTTATACAAGATATTCCGTATTCACCTTTTTGGTTTTCAGATGTATACTGAAGCGCCTCCTAAGTTCAAGGTGTTCCAACCCTGATGGGGACAGAGTAGTGGCTGTGTGTATGGCACCGTCCTCTCACCTCGTCACCTCCCTGCTAGCCATACACAGGTAATACGTCTATACTCCATGATACCTGTGTTCGGTTATCTATGTCTATAAAGAGAATGTCTGTCATATAATGAATATCATAATATATATTATTATATCTAAATATAATGATGTCTGTCAAGAAGCTTGAGGCCAACACTTGCGGCTAACCTTACTAAACGTTGTAGGGTGGCAGGCCTTTCTTCCCGGGCGGTCATAAGCAGGATTTGGTCAATCCCCATGCCCCTGTCTGGTGTAGTTTATTGATGAAAAAGACTGTGGTGTGTGTGTGTTGTGTGTTGTGTGTGTGTGTGTTGTTGTTGTGTGTGTGTGTGTTGTGTGTGTGTTTGTGCGTGTGTGTGTGTGTGTGTGTTGGGTGTGGTGTGTGTACTCACCTATTGTGCTTGCGAGGTTTGAGCTTTGGCTCTTAAGTCCCGCCTCTCAACTGTCATCAACACTGGTGTACAGATTCCTGAGCCTACTGGGCTCTATCATATCTACATTTGAAACTGTGTATGGAGTCAGCCTCCACCACATCACTTCCTAGTGCATCCATTTACTAACTACTCTGACACTGAAAAAGTTCTTTCTAATGTCTCTGTGGCTCATCTGGGTACTCAGCTTCCACCTTGTCCCCTTGTTCGCATCCCTCCAGTGTTGAATAGTTCATCCTTGTTTATCCGGTCGATTCCCCTGAGAATTTTGTAGTTGTGATCATGTCCCCCCTTACTAGCTGTCTTCCAGTGTTGTAAGTTGCATTTCCCACAGCCGTTCCTCATAACTCATGCCTCTTAGTTCTGGACTAGTCTAGTAGCATACTTTGGACTTTTCCAGCTTCGTCTTGTGCTTGACAAGGTACGGGCTCCATGCTGGGGCCGCGTACCCAGGATTGGTCTTACATATGTGGTGTACAAGATTCAGAATGATTCCTTACACAGGTTCCTGAACGCCGTTCTGATGTTAGCCAGCCTCAATATGCCGCAGACGTTATTCTCTTTATGTGGGCTTCAGGAAACAGGTTTGGTGTGATATCAACTCTAGATCTTTCTCTCTGTCTGTTTCAATTAAGTACTTCATCACCTATTTTGTATCCTGTGTCTGGCCTCCTGTTTCCACTGCCTAGTTTCATTACTTTGCATTTACTCGTTGTCTCCTGTTGCTTAGGTACTCCTCTATCCACCGGAGTACCTTCCCTTTCACTCCAGCCTTCATCTCCAACTTTCGCACTAACCTCTTGTGGTGGCACTGTATCAAAGGCTTTCTGACAATCCAAAAATATGCAGTCTGCCCACCCTTCTCTTTCTTGCCTTATTTTTTTGTTGCCTGGTCGTAGAATTCAAGTAACCCTGTGTCACGACCTGCCATGCCTAAACCCATGTTGATGCTGTGTTACAAAGTTCCTTCGCTCCAGATGCTCCACCAGTTTTTTTCGCACAATCTTCTCCATCAGCTTGCATGGTATGCAGGTTAGGGACACTGGCCTGTAGTTCAGTGCCTCCTGTCTATCGCCTTTCTTGTATATCGGGACTACGTTAGCTGCTTTCCAAATATCTGGCAGTTCCCCTGTTGCCAGTGATTTTTTATACACTATGGAGAGTGGTAGGCACAGTTCTCTTGCTCTCCTTCCTTTAGAACCCAGGGGAGATTCCATCTGGGCCTATAGCCTGTGTCACATCCAACTCTAGTAAACACTTCCTTACTTCCCCGCTGGTAATCTCAAAGTCTTCCAGTGGTTCCTGGTTAGCTATTCCCTCTCTTACCTCTGGAATTTCTCCTTGCTCTAATGTGAAGACCTCCTGGAATTTCTTATTCAACTCCTCATACACTTCCTTGTCATTTGTAGTGAATCCTCCGCCCCTATCCTTAATTTCATAACCTGTTCCTTTACTGTTGTTTTTCTCCTGATGTGGCTATGCAACATTTAGGCTGAGTCTTTGCCTTGCTTGCGATGTCATTTTCGTATTGCTTTCTGCCTCTCTTCTCATCCTGACATATTCATTCCTGGCATTCTGGTATCTTTCTCTGCTCTCCAGTGTCCTGTTATTCCTATAGTTTCTCCATGCCCTTTTACTTTGCTGCTTAGCTAGCCTACATCTCTGATTAACCATGGGTTTCTCATTTTCATTTCTCTGTTTTCCTTTTGGACTGGGACAAACTTGTTTGCTGCGTCCTTGCACTTCTGCATGATGTAATCCATCATATCTTGGGCCGTCTTTCCCCTGAGCTCTGTTTCCCATGCTATATCTGTTAGGAATTTTCTTATCCCTCATAGTTTCCCTTTCGGTATGCTAATCTTTTGGTTTCGGTATCCCTCCTCGATTCAATAACCCTTCTTCAATCAGTACTCAAACACCAGTACACTGTGGTCGCTCATCCTACTGGGTCCTCAAAACCGATTTCTCTTATGTCGGAGTCGTTCAGAGTGAAGACTAGGTCGAGTCTCGCTGGTTCGTCATTGCCTCTCATCCTTGTGGGTTCTCCGACATGCTGGGTTAAAAAGTTTCTTGTCACCACCTCCAATAGTTTGGCTCTCTCACGTATCCTCGCCTCCATGCGGTCCCTTGTTCTCCCAGTCAATCCTTCCGTGATTGAAGTCGCCCATGATGAGCAGGTGGGATCTATTTCTACAGGCAGCAGAGGCTGCCCTCTCAATTATAGTGTTGTAACTGCCATGTTGTTGTTTTCATACTCTTGACTGGGTCTTCTGTCATTTGGTGGAGGGTTGTATATTACTGCTAATACTATTCTTGGTCCTCCCACTGTCATGGTGCCTGCTATGTAGTCTCTGAACTCCTCACAGCCTGGGATGGCCATCTCCTTAAAACTCCATTCTTTCTCATGAGTAGGCCACTCCGCCTCCTCCCCTACCTTTTTGGACTGGGTA
>WNGS01046166.1:18189-29558 GCA_020271785.1 Procambarus virginalis
GTGTATGGGGCAAGTACAAAGTCAGTAGACTAACAGATGTTGTCACATCTCGTATAAGACTTGGCTACAAGTATCTCTGGCAGTTCGGCTTGTATAGGGATCTAGATGAAGTAAAGTGTAAAGTGTGTGGACAAAGACAGGGACATACACTAGAACACTATATCTTGGATTGTAGTAAAATTGAGCCATTTAGAGATAGATCTAAGCTCACTCTGTATGATATGGCAACCTATCTTATTACCATGGGAAAATTACCTGAAATACTTGCACTGTATCCACATTTCGCTACCAGTAGATGAACGACATATGAGATTCAGAAACAAGTAGTGTATTTTTGAAGACTAACAAGAAACAGAAGCTCCCCTATGACTTTGTAATGTCCCCATTGGTCAAACTATTATGTATTAGCGATAAGACCTACCATTAATGTATGATGACTTACTGTAAATATGTAGCTCTTGAAATAGCACTCACTCTGTAACTAGCTGACATTGTAACTATAAGGTGTGAAGGATAGATGTAAGTGTTAATGTAATAATCTAAGATGAGGTCTGATAAAGACCTTTTGTGCCCTCTGTAATGCTTTTGCGTTACCGCTCACAGGATGAGTATGGGGTGCACAATAAACTAGCCGCCTTCGGCGGCAACAATAAAAAATCAATGGGCACACGCACTAGGGGACACAGGCGGAAACTGAATGTCCAAATGAGCCACAGAGATATTAGAAAGAACTTTTTAGTGTCAGAGTGGTTGACAAATGGAATGCATTAGGAAGTGATGTGGTGGAGGCTGATTCCATACACAGTTTCAAGTGTAGATATGATAGAGCCCAATAGGCTCAGGAACCTGTACACCTTTTGATTGACGGTTGAGAGGTGGGACCAAAGAGCCAGAGCTCAACCCCCACAAGCACAATTAGGTAAGTACACACACACACACTACAGCCACACCCACATACACGCACACACTGCAGTCATACCCACACACACACACACACAGTCTTTTTCATCAATAAACTACACCAGACAGGGGCATGGGGATTGACCAAATCGTGCAACCCGTCCTCGCAAATTCGTATAGTCAATATTGTCTTATTAGTTACGTGCATATCTTGAGGTTATCTTCAGATGATTTCGGGGCTTTAGTGTCCCCGCGGCCTGGTCCTCGACCAGGCCTCCACCCCCAGGAAGCAGCCCGTGACAGCTGACTAACACCCAGGTACCTATTTTACTGCTAGGTAACAGGGGCATAGGGTGAAAGAAACTCTGCCCATTGTTTCTCGCCGGCGCCTGGGATCGAACCCAGGACCACAGGATCACAAGTCCAGCGTGCTGTCCGCTCGGCCGACCGGCTCCCTTGGTGACCCTCCTCGACCGCATAGGTGACATACTAAACATAATAGTTTCCCTTGAAAAGCTTCATAGAAAACACCGACCTTACCTAACCTACTATGTATGTTAAAATAAGCATCTTATAGCTTCGTAATTACAATTGTTACTTAACCTATTATAGGTAGAGGTTAGGTAATAATTGTAATTACGAAGCAATAAGATGCTTATCTTAACATACTAAGTAGATAGGTAAGGTCGGTGTTTTCTATGAAGCTTTTCAAGGGAAACTATTATGTTAAGTATGTTACCTATGCACATATTTAATAAGTCAATATTGACTATACGAATTTGCGAGGACGGGTTGAATCGTACTTATGACCGCCCGGGAAGAAAGGCCTGCCACCCTACAACGTTTAATAAGGTTAGCCGCAAGTGTTTGGCCTCAAGCTTCTTGACAGACATCATTATATTTAGATATAATAATATATATAATGATATTTCATTATATGACAGACATTCTCTTTGATAGACATAGATAACCGTACACAGGTATCATGGAGTATAGACGTATTACCTTGTGTATGGCTAGCAGGGAGGTGACAAGGTGAGAGGACGGTGCCATACACACAGCCACTACTCTGTCCCCATCAGGGTTGGAACACCTTGAACTTAGGAGGCGCTTCAGTATACATCTGAAAACCAAAAAGGTGAATACGGAATATCTTGTATAACAGATCAATATCAGTAAATTAAATCCTTAGGATTACAATTTCTGAGGTCGAGCAAAACACAGAATGGGAAAAAAATACAATAAAAGTATGAAATTAAATTAGAAATTAAATACAATTCATTGTGTCAGAGGACAGGATGCCTGAGTGTACTAATATGATGGTATTAATATTAATATACCATAATAATATATTAATATGTATGTGTATTAATATGATGTATTAATATTAATATAATATAATAATATATTAATATGTGTATTAATATTAATACGTTAGGATTATATCTAGTTCCCCCCTCTCTCCCAGGGTCGAATTACTGACCCTGCCCAAGATGCAACCTTATAACATGCTGACTATTCTCTAATGAAAAATCTGGAATGATTTTTGTTACCCGGTGTTGTACTTTCTCTAAAGCAGCTATGTCCTTCTGAAGATGAGATTTCCATGCTTTAATACAATAATTTAAGTGGGGCGCATACCAGAGATGTATACAGTTAACCTGAATTTACCCACTTAAAATTTTAGTTGAATCACTACCTTCTTTTCCTTAAAGTTAAAGAAAGGTTTGATTATTCCTAGGGTTTGGTTGACTTTTTATACTGCACCTCTTACCTGTTGTGTAACTGGTAGTTATAATGTTCAGTTAATTATATAATTAATTATATTCATTATGGTGGTGGATTTTCACTCCATGGTCCTTTTCTTCACCAATCTGCTTCAAGGTGGTCTGCTTCAGTGATCTCACTGATATCAACAATTACAGACTTATATCAATTCTGCCAACCTTGTCAAAAATATTTGAAAAGCTAATCTACAAGCCCCTTTACTCATATCTAGCCAAACTCAATATACTTAGCTCTTGCCAATATGGTTGTAGACCCAATAAAAGCACTAACGATGCACCTATTAGTATAATTAACTAGATACATACAGCTCTTGATAAAAATGAGTTTCCTGTTAGGTTATTTGTGGACCTACATAAGGAAGGCTTTTGACACTGTCAACCACCAAAACCATCTTCTTAAATTACATCATTATGGAGTCATAAGTCACTCCCTGCAATACCTTCAGTCTTACCTTACTGACAGGCTCCAGTATGTTTCTGTGAATAATTCTATTTCTCCTACCCTACCCATCATCATTGATGTTCCACAGGACAGCATACTTGGCCCTCTCCACTTTCTCATCTACACTAATGACCTTCAAATGCCTCTCAACACATCAAACCAATCTCATTTGCTGATGACACAACTTTATTGTCTCCAGTCCTGACACTCTTACTGTAAATGTCACTGAGAATACTGAACTAAATAAAGTCCACCTTTGGCTAACTGCTAACAAACTCCCTCTTAACATTGACAAAACTTTCTATATTTTGTTTGGTAATAAATCCTCAAATGAAATTATTCTAAGAATAAACAATATACAAATCAGTAGTAAAGTTGATGGTAAATTCCTTGGTGTCCTCATTGATAACAAGCTGAATTTCCAGGGACACATTTTAATTATAGCAAAAAAAAAGTTACTAAAACTGTTGGCATTCTTTCTTTATCAGATATTATGTACCTCACCTTGCCCTGGTGACGCTCTATTACTCTCTCATCTATCTTTATCTCAACTATAGTATTTGTGCTTGGGGTTCTACTACCCAAAAACATTTACGTCCTCTAATTACCTAACACAAAGCTTCTATTAAAACAATATTTCACTCTCTCCACGTTGTGGAGCCGGTCGGCCGAGCGGACAGCACACTGGACTTGTAATCCTGTGGTCCCGGGTTCGATCCCGGACGCCGGCGAGAAACAATGGGCAGAGTTTCTTTCACCCTATGCCCTTGTTACCTAGCAGTAAAATAGGTATCAGGGTGTTAGTCAGCTGTCACGGGCTGTTTCCTGGGGGTGGAGGCCTGGTCGAGGACCGGGCTGCGAGGACACTAAAGCCCCGAAATCATCTCAAGATAACCTCAAGATAACCTCTGGCCCCAGACAGCACTCGGTACCCTTACTCAAATCTCTGAATAGATATTAAGTATAGTTAGATATTAAGTCACTGCACATCCTCTCATGTGTACTCTAAACATTTAAAACTCTGAATTGTAATGTCAATCCCGACCTTAAAAGCTTCCTAGGTTGTAACAGAACCCATGGGCACCACACCAGAAACAAATACATATTTGATATTCCAAGAGTACGACTTAATCAAACTAGAAATGCTCTACAAATCAAGGGATCCAGAATGTGGAATGACCTTCCTAATCATATCAAAGGATGTACCTCTCTCATCCAGTTTAAGATGAAAACTAAGTACTACCAAATTAACTCCATGTAACCTACCTTACCCCTAAATGTCAACCCATGTCTTACTATTTTTAAACAATGCTGTTTGTTGACCACCTTGTATATTGGCTATTTTCTACCATGTTCCCCCCTTTTTTATCTTTTATTTTTTTCTTTCAACGCAATTTATACTTTATGCTCAATTACTATTAAGTTTCAGTCTAAGTATTTTTTCCCCACCTCACCATGCCCGAAACGCTATGCTTACTAGTGGCGATAGGTATTGTATGTACTAGCTCTATCTATAAATCCAACATTATGTTTGTAACTATTCTTCTACGTATGTACTTTTACATGAATAAATATTTGATTTGATTTGAAGGTAACATTATTAATTTGGTAGTTGTGGGATGGGTTGTCTTTGCCCCACATGCAAGTCTTGCATTTGTCGATATTAAAAAGCATTTGCCAGTCTTCTGACCATTTATGGAATTCATGTAGATCTGTTTGTAAGGCTTCAATATAATTTTTATTTCCCAATTTACCATAAATCTTTTGCAAATACATCTTGCAGTGTCATCTGCAAATATGACGATGTGGCTTGTAATATTCTCATCTAGGTCATTGATATATATGACAAAAAGAGTTGTCCTCAAAATGGACCCTTGTGGCACGAAGCGACGGTTTCGCTTCATGCAGGGCGGTGTTCACTCCCCGACCGTCCAAGTGGTTGGGCACCATTCATTTCCCCCCATCCCATCCCTAATCTTTATCCCGATCCCTTCCCAGTGCTATATAGTCGTAATGGCTTGTCGCTTTCCCTTGATAATTTCCTCCAACTTAGCACGACTCTGTTTTCTGTTTTAACCATTCTAGTATTTTACCATTTATTCAATGTGCCTGTAGTTTCCTTGCTTCCATGTGGAATCTTATCAAAGATACCTTATAAAATGAACAATAATAAACAATGCTATCAATTTCTATAGTAGTTATTATCATGAACTCAAATTTTGCTACAAGGTACCTATTAATACTCTTACTTCTATCTGTTAAGAGTAAGGACCTGCACGAAACGCTATGCGTGTTATTGGCTTTGCAAGAATGTAATATCAAACACCACCTATTAAGTACTCTCACAACCAAATGGGTTGTATTGGCTATAATGGGCTCACAACCCAATAATTCTTGTAAATAAATAAATAAATAAACACATAAAAGTATTAATAGATACGAGCCTTATATATCTCAATGACTAATGCCTCATTATTAATCGGGCAGTAGTCGTTGAGATGTAAATCTCGTCCTCACCACAAACTCAGAGCTTGACAAAGCACTCAGGAGAATGCAAAAGACTTGCTGTAAATCTTTATGTAAAATTCACAAATACGATTCACAAGTGTGGGTTTTTATCCTATGCAATTATGTCTGTGAGAAGACATTACCATTGACGTGAGAAGACATTATTACTTACTCCTTAAATATTTCATCAGTTTATCGTACGCACCTGGCTAGCTTGTTGGCCCTCTCGTTAAGATGGTGGTAGGTGATCCAGGAGTGATGACAGGCGTCCTTGAGGGCCAGGGAGGTGGGCCGGCCCAGAGCCACACATTCAAAGACCTGTGGCACCGCCGCCGCAGCCTCGGACTGCTGGCGCTTTGGTCCTTTGAGGCTCATCTCTCTGTGGAATTAACGACGTTATAAGTCTCCAGTAACAAACAACACTTATCTGAAGTTACCTAACAACAAAAGAATGAATATGTACACCGAGAAGTGTAGCCTTCTCAGTTCTCTGGAGACTGCGCCTTGGCATTTTATTTAACAAGCTTAGGTACGCACAGCCATACGCTGTTAGCCTATTTTACATGAAGGATTACAGAGTATAAAAGATAGTTATGAATTCATCTAATATTTCCGTCTCGCAAGATTTGTCACAGAATCTGGAGAACACGGTAGATGCGGCTAGCCTGTATTAACAAGCTCTGAGTACAAGAATAAGTTCTATTTCTGTTCGGGGAGAAAAAACGCAAGCCAATATAGGGGGACTTATTACTAAAATGGTAGATTATAAAAATATAAGATTCTGCAGTAACACAAAATAAGTTTAATGGCATAAGTAAAAGTATATGACAAATGCTATAACATAGTTGAGTAGATACAGGAGTAGAGAGTAGAGAGATGAGTAGATATCCCCTGCTTTCTGAGGAAAGCAGGCCCATATATTCGTGAATGTGTGAAGTAGTTACCCCAACTAAGAAATCACATATCATTGTAGTGTATACAGATAGAGTATTGAAGTGTGTGTATTCTAGCTCTTGTACACATGGAAACAATTTATGTACGTTAAATTTATTTATGTATAATTTATTAATTTACAACAACACACACACACAAGGTGGTGGAGGCCAAGACCGTCAGTAGTTTCAAAGCGTTATATGACAAGAGTGCTGGGAAGACGGGACACCACGAGCGTAGCTCTCATCCTGTAACTACACATAGGTAATTAGTAATCACACACACACACACACACACACACACACACACCACCACACACACACACACACACACACACCACACGCACTCACTTTAGAGCAAGGAGAAATCCAGAGAGAAGAGAGGGAATAGCTAACCAGGAACCACTGGAGAGTTTGAGATTACCAGCGGGGAAGTAAGGAAGTGTTTACTAGAGTTGGAGGTAGTAGGGTAAAATGTGACTATGAGGACGTGCGCCATCTGCCAGGTGGACCCCCCTGTGACTACGAGGACGTGCACCATCTGCCAGGTGGACCCCCCTGCGACTACGAGGATGCGCGGGCTCAGTCAGGTGGACCCCCCTGCGACTACGAGGACGCGCGGGCTCAGTCAGGTGGACCCCCCTGCGACTAGAACACCGCTAGTGTTGTAAGGGGATTTTCCCGGAAGTTGTGGCGTGTCGGACGCGTGTGAGCGTCCGGTGTTTGGGCATGTGGTCAGGGAAGACTGGGGTCATGTTGTTTGGGGGGTAGGGGAGTATGTAGGGCTATGTGGTATGTGCTAGAGTAAGAGGTATGTGGATATGTTGGTTGGGGTTGTGTCGGACGCGTGTGAGCGTCCTGTGTTTGGGTATGTGGTCAGGGAAGATTAGAGTCATGTTGTTTGGGGGGGTAGGGGAGTATGTAGGGCTATGTGGTATGTGCTAGAGTAAGAGGTATGTGGATATGTTGTTAAGAGTAAATGAATATGTATGTTTGTTTTCCGTAGACTTAATCATGTGCGTAGATAATAGTTTTTGATTAAAGACTATGTATTGCTATGTGCTAGAGTATAAGGTGAGTGCTCTAGAAGGTCAACATATGTTGTTGTTGGGGTAGGGGAGGGAGAGGATAGGGAGTGTGAGGGAGAGTGAGGGGAGCTTCCCCTCTGGCTGGAGAGTGTTTAGGACCATTTTGTGGTTTGCGGTTTTTGACAGCTTCCGTTCAGGTAGCACTTGAGAGAGTGTCATGTTGGGTAGGGGATGGAAGCTTTGTGCTTGGTATGCAGACATGTGGAGGGAGGTGGGACCCTCCAGAACCTGAGAGGGAGCAGAGAGTTAAGATGAGAGAAGGAGGGAGAGTGAGGGACCTTCCCCCACATGGCTGGAGAGTGAGAGGGAGCAGGGAGTTAAGATGATAGAAGGAGGGAGAGTGAGAGGACCTTCCCCCATGGCTGGAGAGTGTTTAGGGTCATTTGTGGTTTTTGACATCCATTATGCCTTTCTTTGAGCTATGCACACGACAGGAAGTGACAGGGGGGTAGAAGAGACAGACAGACAGACAGACAGACAGACAGACAGACCAGGGGGTATGAGGTGATGGGAGTGGCAGCAGGACTGAAGTGAACCATTAACCTTAAGCGCTTTTCAATGTCTACAGAGAAGACTGAGAGATGCTCACCCCAACAGGCCATCACCTGTCCACCATCAATCACTTCTCATTTGACCGGGGGTCGTTACCTCCCCCTCACACACAAACGCGCTGTTAGTTCACTGCGAGCCTTCATTCGCTACACACGCACCATAGAGCTCCGCATCATGGAAAGACGAACCTTAACAGCTTGCAAGAAATGTGGTGTGTTATATATTCCATCACCAAACCAAGTATGTCGTCTTCAGTGCACAATCTGTGAAAAACCGCCCCTAGGTCATTACGACATCAAATGCAAGCGCTGTCAACAGATTTTCTGTGATAACCGTGAGTGTTATTCTTATTACACAGTTCATTTATTGCATCCACAGGTGAAATATCGCGAGTGTAAACTATTATCTCTTATTGTGTGAGAATAATTACTCATTCGGGCTATTACATTCCACACAGTTAAATATGTTCTTTTCAATTTCAGTTCACAAAACCGTGAAGTGTCCTTACTGCTCACCAGCCCCTCAAGGAGGTCCTCGTCGGAATGAAACTTCTCATAAACGTAAGGATCATATAAACTTCTCTTACCTGTATTACATTTTCATCATCATAATCCACTTGCAAGCAAACACACATGCATAATAAACATATTTTCCTCATTCACCCATGTTGAATATCTATTTTTGTTCCATTTCAGGTTATAATACATACCTCAATCGACGGAGGGAACAGACAGACGTCATCGAGTCGGTATCCCAGCCGTCCCACACTGAGCTAAGGAGAGCTGATGTCACTCGCGAGCATCCCCAGCCCCTTCAACAAGGTCACCAGCGCCGCCAGATGGAGGGCTGCGAGTCATTAGCACGCCCAGTTAACACACCCGCTCAACCCCTTCACCAGGACATAAGTAAGGTATTGCTGTCTTATTTCAGTCTATTTCCTAAACATATGAATTCCCACTAGTCTGCCCCCTCACCTTAATATATATATATGTGTGTGTGTGTGTGTGTGTGTGTGTGTGTGTGTGTGTGTGTGTGTGTGTGTGTGTGTGTGTGTGTGTGTGTGTGTGTGTGTGAGGTGTGTGTGTGTGTGTGTGTGTGTGTGTGTGTGTGTGTGTGTGTGTGTGTGTGTGTGTGTGTGTGTGTGTGTGTGTGTGTGTGTATGTGTGTGTGTGTGTGGTGTGTGAGTGTGTGTGTGCTTTTCATTCTTTCTAGAGATAATATGTTTTTCTTTTTTTTTACAGATGCCGCAACGCTCTGTATAGATTTGGTATCAAGCAGTGCTGAGAGCGACAATGAGAGTGACACAGACAGCACAGCTGAGCGGACATTACCTACATCCGGCTCGCTCCCCTCTGCTCACAGGGGGGTGAGGGGTCCTTCACATCCTCACTCTATCTCCCCTTCACCCCCAGCCCCATACCCCAATCTACCAGCAGCAGCAGTTCGACCATCAGCGACAGCTGCAGCAGCAGCAGCGGTGGTGAGAACACTACCGTTAACAGCATCACAGTCCATGAGAATAACCTCGACTCAGACGACAGCTCAGCAGACCTTGACCTTGACTCGTCAGCATCTGTCAATTCTGACTGCTTACCACCGTCAGGCATACCAGCTGACCGCGCAGTCTCACCCATTCATTTCCGAGGGGGTCTATCACCACCCCCCACCCCCCCTAGTCCTCTCCCATCACCCCCACCACCGCTCTCCCCCTCTCCCCCACATGCCCTAGAAATTCAACTACTGGATCGAATTGATATTATAACGGCGGTTATGTTCGGCTTTCATTCTCCATACCAGAGCATGTTAACACTTCCCCAGGACTCTATCTGAGAACATATAGTGAATTTTTCATAAATGAGATTCGCTCCCTTTTCTCCCCTCAGCATCCATCACTCCTAATTTACCCAGACATCACTCTAAATTGTGCGGAATTTAAATGTGCAACAAGACGGTGAGGAGGAGGAGAATCTATTGGATCCTATAAATAATGATGGGTTTCCCATACGAGGTGAAACGCGAACAATAGCTCGAGAGGAAGTAGTTACACTTATTGATTTTTGGGCTGACGAATTGACAGAGAAAATATCCCAATACCTTGAAGAGAGGGAGGGCTCCAATGTGTTGGTTGAGCGGCTCACAGGGTTTTACATTAACTGTGGTCAGATTGAACATCCGATAAGATTAGGCTCGCATGTAGACTATCCTGAAGGCTTGCGTGGAAAAAAATTGGTTTTTAATCCAGAGGGAGAGGCGGATATTTGCCTTATGCAGTGTGTTGCTGCTTATAAATGTTTAGCTAAGGGGATGCGACTAAATAATATTCGCGATAGATCTGTGAATGCTAGTTGGTGTCTCAGTCACATTAATTGGCCAGCAGATGTCAATATCTGCAGTAACATTCAAGGATATTTTCAAGGTAGAGAAAATTAATAAAGTCAGTATATTCATCTATTCACTAGAAAGAGATGAAAATGCTAGTCGACAACGACACTACATTACACTTGCTAGGAAGGGAAGAGGTGGATATACAGATGTCATACCATTGCTTATGTTGGAAGCTCAACACTTAGTGTTAATTAAGGATTTTAACCAATATGTACGTAATATGCGAGATCATGGAGATCGCATCCCAAGTCAACACGGCTTTTGCCACTGTTGTTTGATATCACTCCCACCAGATCGCATGCAGAGTCATGAAAGTACATGCAAAGTACATCAAACTCTCAAATTCTACCCACCAGAGAGGAAGATTACTTTCCGTAACTACGGACGGATATGGTTCTAGTCACATGTGCTTTTATGACTTTGAGTGCATGTTAGACCGCTCAAACCCTAAGGGAATGATAGAATCACGTCACAACGCAGTGGCGTATGCATACGTCATCATTGACAGACAGATGAATATTGTTGAGAATAACACTTATTTGGGTAAAGATGCGGTCAATCACTTTGTAACCACGCTAGAAGCGTCATGGGCTAGAATCAAGAAGGGGTTAGTATCCTATGAACTTCACCTGTCACAGCAACAGCAGGCGATATTTGAGACAAAAAGTGCCTGTGAACTCTGTGATGAACCTTTTAACGGGGAAGATGTAATCAAAGTCCGGCATCACGACCACACAGTAAGATTCCAAAATTATCAAGCAGCTTACTGTGATAG
>WNGS01046176.1:0-11617 GCA_020271785.1 Procambarus virginalis
TAGTTCTTCCCAAGAGGCAGACAAGAGGAGCTCCAGCATATTTCAACAATCCTAAGTATTGTAGTACAGGATGATGATAGTGAGTGGTGTCCCAGAGAACATAAAGGTATAGTGCTTTTGAAAAATAGGTGAGATAACAGGAATGTGCCAAGGGAAGTGAAAAATTGGATGAGAAAAAGTTGCCCTAGTGTTTACAGTGCAGAGAACAACATTCAAGATGGCCGCCGGCAAGAGGAAATACAAAACAGAGCTTGATTTTGCTGGATTCAGTGAAGAAAGCATTGAGATAACCAGTCTATACAACAAGTTGGTAAAATTAGATACTATAGTGACCTCTCATGTAGAAATAATTAGTAAATTGAAAGAAAGTAATGACCATTTAAATAGCAAAGTTGTATGTCTTGAGGTGTAGTGAAAGACCTGTGCAAGGATAAGATTCAATTGGAAACAAATTGCAAAGCCATGGAAGAAGAAAATAGACTCTTAAAAATAGCTTTGGAAGAAGTTAAAGTAAATTTAAACATAAATGACTACAATAGGTTAGGTAAGGAATTTCAACAGGAGAAACAGCTTTTGTCAGCACAGATGGAGGAAGTTACACAGGGAATAGAACAGTGCAAGAAAGATATGCAACTCACTTATGCACAAGTGGCCAAGGAGAAGGAAAAAATAGAAGAAGCAGTAAAGGAAGTCAAACACTGCAGCAACCAAGATAAAACAAACATTAGGCTGGAAGTGAGAAAAGAATTGGCATCTAACCCGAAGTTGGTGCAAAACACAGTTGATCGAAGTAAGTCCCTGATCATTTTTGGCTGCAAAGAAAAGGAGATAACATCTAGGTCAGAAAGAGCTGTAGAAGAAGCAAAAGTAGTAGATAAAATTGTTGGCCTCGTGGAAGGTCTTACAACCATAGAGAATGTGTGCGACTACAGGAGAATAGGCAGATATGTAAAAGGGAAAGATCGACCTTGAGGATCACCCTAAATGGTGCCAAACAGATGGAAGAAGTACTAAGGAATGCTAAAAAATTACAAAGTGATGAGGATGGGAAAGTGTGGTCGTTAAGACGAGATCTTTCAAAAGAAGATAGAGAGAAGCTGAAACTGAACCTCGCCGAGGCAAAACGTTTAAATGAGAGCAGGAATGAAGAAGAAATCAATTCTTTTTTCTACAAAGTGATAGGGGTAGGCAGACCAGTAAAGTGGTACATAAAGGCAAACCAACAAAATCATTAGAGAAAGGGGGAGTGAAAAATAAGAAGAGGGGGAACAAGTTCCTGAAGATTGCATACACCAACATAGATGGAGTAAGATCAAAGATACTGGAGTTAAGTGATATAATACAGCTGCAGACACCAGACATTGTTGCACTCACGGAGACAAAACTTGAAGATGTTATTTTAAATGAGGTCATATTCCCAAGGGGCTACTCAATTTGGAGACGGGACAGAAAAATCAGGAAAGGCGGTGGCGTTGCTGTGCTGGTGAAAGAACACCTAAAGGTGAACGAAATAATGACTGCCAATCCACAAGAAGTTGACATAATAGCACTAGAGATCTGCCATGAGGATGATAAACTAATGATCATAAATGCATATAGTCCACCGCTAAGCAGCACATGGTCAAAGGAGGAGCTAGATAGTAAACGAGAAGGTCTTATAACAATAATGAGAGAGATCATAGCAAGAGCGGATAACGATAGTTCACGGCTGTTGATAGTCGGCGACTTCAACTTGAAATCCATAGACTGGGAGCATATGAAGCTAAAACAGAAGATTTCTGGACCTGTAAATTTGTAGACCTCATCCTGGAAACATTCTTGTATCAACATGTTAAACAAGCTACGAGGATGAGGGAAGGGGACGTTCCCTCCATGCTAGATTTGATATTTACCAGGAAGGAGGAAGAAATATTTGACATTCAGTACCTTCCTCCCTTGGGTAAAAGTGACCATGTCTTTTTGGGAATAAAGTATGCAATGCGATATAATCTGGAAGAAAATATGACAGTCGATGCAATTGAAAAACCTGACTTTAGGAGAGGACATTATGGCAACCTTAGAAAATTTTTAGTGAGTATAATTGGACAGACTTGTTGCTAGGCAAGGAAGTGAATGAGATGTATGTCAAGTTTTGTGAAATATATGATAAAGGCACAAAAAAATTTATACCAAAACAGAGAAGCAGAACTAGGAAACAGGATTGGTTCAACAGAAAGTGCGAGAGGGCCAGAGACCAAAAGACACAAAAATGGAATCAATACAGGAAGAGGCCAAACCCCCAAACATACCAGCGATACAAAGATGCGAGAAACAACTACACGGCAGTGAGGAGAGAGGCAGAAAGAAATTTTGAAAAAGGGATTGCAGACAAATGTAAAACAGAACCAGGTCTATTCTATAAATTCATAAACAACAAATTGCAGGTAAAGGATAATATTCAGAGGTTGAAAATGGGAAATAGATTCACGGAAAATGAAAAGGAAATGTGTGAAACATTAAACGAAAAGTTCCAAAGTGTGTTTGTACAAAATGAAATCTTCAGGGAACCAGATACAATAAGAATTCCAGAGAACAACATAGAGCACATAGAGGTGTCTAGAGACGAAGTGGAAAAAATGCTCAAGGAGCTAAATAAGAACAAAGCAGTTGGTCCAGATGGAGTTTCACCATGGGTTCTGAGAGAATGTGCACCTGAGCTCAGCATTCCTCTTCAACTGATTTTTCAGGCATCCCTGTTTACAGGAGTTGTAGCTGATGTGTGGAAAAAGGCTAACATAGTTCCAATCTACAAAAGTGGAAGCAGGGAAGACCCCCTAATTATAGACCGGTATCATTGACAAGTGTAATAGTCAAAATATTGGAAAAAATAATTAAAACTAAATGGGTAGAACACCTGGAGAGAAATGATATAATATCAGACAGACAGTATGGTTTTCGATCTGGAAGATCCTGTGTATCGAATTTACTCAGTTTCTATGATCGAGCAACAGAGATATTACAGGAAAGAGATGGTTGGGTTGACTGCATCTATCTGGACCTAAAAAACCAGCGTTGAATGTAATGAAACGCCATTTTCTGGGTGAGTCCCGGAGGCTCCCCGGAGCTATCCATGGCTGATATGGATATTCTAACTATTTGCATCAGTCGATGTGGGTGGAGTTCTAGCCTACCGGGGACCACGAGCCAGAACCTGGCCCCCTCAGAGAGGCACGGGGAGCAATGGCCCATAGAATGCACATGTGATTTGGAGCATTCTATATCTGCCATCGACCGGGACAGGCACCCAGAAAGGTAAGCGCCACAAAACAAACCCCTATTCTGGTTAACAACAAAAATTAACAAACGAGTGGACAGAACTCCCCAAAAGAAAAACGAGCAAACTAGCATGACGTCACACGAGCCGCGCCGCATGTCTGCGCAGCTCCCCCCTCCCGGGAGGGGGAAGGGGGAGCCCCAGACCCCCGCGCCGGCGATCCACACCCCAGTTCCGAGGCTGGATATCAAAACCACGAAAAACCGCCGACCGTAGGGCGGGAGGGATGCCGGGGAGCCTCCGGGACTCACCCAGAAAATGGCGTTTCATTACATTCAACGCTGGTTTTCTGGGGGGAGCCCCTACGGCTCCCCGGAGCTACCTCACCAAAGATTAAGAAAAACAAGGGCACTTACCCGGGAGGCGGTCGGTGCTCCACATCTCAAGACGAAGCCGAGACAACGGGCTGCAACCGCCGACCTAAAGCAACACAAGCCCGACTGGGCCCAGGAACGTTAACAAGGTAGCGTGCAGCCAGGACCCTGTTCGACCGCCAAAAACCCCGAGCCCGAATGTCAGCCCAAGACATATTGCCGAAGACGGCAGCAAGAGCAGCAAACTTACGAACGTCATGGGCACGGGGATAGACCGCAGGTTGGCTGGATTTAATAACCCTGCGGACAACCTGAGAGACCCGAACCCGCGAACAGGGAAGAAGGGAAACCGGATCAACCCAAAGCGCGTCCCCGGACACAGAAGCCGTGGCGCGCAGATAACGGCGGAGGGCCGCAACCGGACACAAAACATGGTGAACCCCCGGCCTGACAAACCACGCATCAACAACCCAAGGACCCCTCCGGAAAGCAGCAGTCTCATTCTTAGCCAAAAAAGAGGGAGACGGCTGCAAACGAACAAACCGAAGACCACGACCAAAAGAGCAAAAACCTCTGCGCCGGAGAAGAGCATGAAGCTCTGCCACGCGACCCCCAGAGGCTAATGCCAACAGAAAAAGAGCCTTAGCAAAGCAATCTTGAACCGAAGGGGCCACAACAAACCGAGGAGTAGAGAGATAGAAGAGCACTCTGTCCAAAGACCAGGACGGCTCAGGCGGCGCATGAGCAGGCCGGAGGTGAAACAAAGCCCGAGACAGCTTGCGAAACGGCGCAGAAGTAACATCAATACCGAAAGCAAGCTGCAGCGGCTCCGCCAGCGCCGCACGATATGAGGCGACAGTATTAGGCATCAGATGACGGTCCTGAAACAACCAAGAGAGAAAGGACAACACTACCTGAACCGAAAGCGAGGAACAACGACGAAGGGTCAAAAAGAACCGGAAGGACCGCCAGGAAACTTCATACTGCCGCCGAGAAGAAACTCGCAGGTGAGAAACCAACAAGGAAGCCACCTGCTCACCATAAAGATGGTGATAAACACGAGTCAAAAAGACCAAACGCGAAGACTCGCGGAGAAGAGCGAACCAGTCACGTACCGGACCGGCCCGATCTCCTGAAAGAGGCGGAGCCGCGGAAAAACCTCCGGGTTCGGACACCGAGCAAGCAGCGCCTGAAACCACGGCTGGGCCGGCCACCAAGGAGCCAAGAGGACCACTCGACCTCGGTAAGTCTCCAAGCGAGCCAAGACCCGGAGCAGCAGCTGAACCGGGGGAAAGAGGTACAGGAACCCCCATCTCGACCAGTCCTGCCGAAAGGCGTCGATCCCGACGGCCTCGCAGTCGGGGAAGGGCGCCACGTAAACCGGAAGACGCCTCGACCACGCCGACGCGAAGAGATCCACCTCCGGGCACCCGAACGTCCGGCAGAGCCAACGGAATGAGTCGGCATCGACCGTCCATTCCGTGGACAGGGGAACGAACCTGGACAGGCCGTCCGCCAGGACGTTGGACACCCCCCGCACGTGAACTGCCAGGAGAGCCAAACCCCGAGAACTCAGCAGACGAGTCACCCGAAGCGACCAACCCCAAAGAGCCAAGGACCGCACTGAACCCCCCCGGTTCAGACAATGAACCACCGGGGAGCAGTCCGAATGGAGCCGGATCGTCGATCCGCGGGCGACCCGAACCCTCCGAAGCGCAAACCATACCGCTGCGAACTCCCGCACCGTGCTGTGGGCCCGACGGAAGGACGGACCCCACCGCCCCTGGCCGGCCTGGTGAGCACTGGTCACAAAACCCCAGCCTAGAGACGACGCGTCCGTGAACACATCGAGCGAGGGCTCGGGTAGGCGCCAAGGCACTGAACCCCGAAAAACCCGAAGAGGAAGCCGGCGACGCAGCAGCCGACACAAAGCCCCGGGGGTCGAACCCAGCGATCGCGAGAGAGGCGGAAGGGACGTCCCCGAAGGAACCAGAACAGCCGACGAAGCCAAACCCGACCCGGCGGGTAGACCAACATCGCGAAGTTCAGGCTGCCGCACAAACTCTCGAGCAACCGCCGGGTGACCCGGGAGCCCCCTAGAAACAGACCTAGGCGAGACTGCAGCCGACGGAGAGACTCCGGAGGAAGAGACAAGGAAGCGGTCCGAGAGTCCCACACTAGACCCAGCCAGGACCGAACCTGGGAGGGCATCAGACGGGACTTCCGCCAGTTCACCAGGAACCCGAACCTGGCTAGCTGGGAAAGCACCAAATCCCTGGCAAGCAGACACGCGGACCGACTGGGAGCCCAAACCAGCCAGTCGTCGAGGTAAGCCAACACCCGAACACCTAAGAGACGCAGACGGGCCACCACGACCCGGGTAAGGCGTGTGAACACGCGAGGTGCCAGGTTCAACCCGAAGGGGAGACAACGAAAGCGGTAGCACTGACGCCCCACAACAAAACCGAGCCAGTCCCGGAACCCCACATGAATAGGGACGTGCCAATACGCGTCCTTGAGGTCCAGGGACACCATCCAAGCGCCCGGCTCCAACAGAACCCGGACCTGGGACAGAGTGGTCATCCGAAACGAGGGGCAAGAAACCCAAGGGTTCAGACGGGACAAGTCCAGAATGAACCGCAGGTCCGCACAGTCCCGTTTCGGAACTGGAAACAGGCGGGAGACCCACCTGAGGGAAGGAGTCGTTTCGACTACGCCCAAGCGTACCCACTCCAAGATGACTCGACGGAGCGCAGGAGAGGAAGCCTGCCCCGTCAGCCCCGAACCCCCTGCAGGAGGCAGAGCCACCCAACGCCACCGCAGGCCGCGAGAAACGACCCGAAAAGCCCACAAATCGTGAGACCAGGCGTGAGCGAACAGAGACAGCCTCCCCCCATCGCCCCGTCAATGGGGCGAACCGCGAAAGGGCCGCTGCCCCTTACGAGAACCCGACCTGCGCGCAGAGCGAACACCGCGCCGACCAAGCACAGGTGGGACCGCAGGCGGCACCGGCACTGAACCCGACACCTGTGGCCCACCCCGACGAACGGAACTGCGCGCCCTGGTACGACCCCGCCGGGAAGGAACCCCCGGTTCCCCCGGAGAACCAACAACTCAGACATAGGGCGGCAAGAGGAAGAAGCCGCCTGAATATAATGGTTTACCGCAGAAGCCTCAAAAAGCAGAGGACAAAAGGGAGAAGACAACCTAAGAACCAGGGCCCAAGCGGATTCCAAGGAGGAAGCAAGGACCGCCTTACGACACTCGAAGCACGCAGCAAAAAACCGCAGCAACGCCTCCCGCAGGATAGGCGCAAAAAGCTTCAACATGGCAGACGACGCCCGAGCAGCTGAGACCAAGGCGTCAGACCCTGGAACGGCCCCAAGCGCCTCAACATCCTCCGCAAACCAATCCGAAGATAGCTCCAGGAGGGAAAAGAAACGCAGGACCGAAGCCAAAACGCCACGAGCGCGCAAATCCTCCGCCACAAGAGCAGCCGACAAGGAAGGAACCTGCACATGGAGCTGCACCGCACCAACATCCCGCAGAAGGGCAGGAGCGAAAAGACACTCATTAAGGTGCTCAAAATCGCCCCCAAGGTAAACCTGGACCACCGTCAATGCCTCACGCCACTCAAACGTGCGGGTTCGACAGAACGAGTCCCAAGCATCCAGCGAAAACAAGGGGCAGTCTGCAAGCCAGGACGACCCCCGAACCTCATAACAAACCCAGTAAGGACACGAAGATCCAAACCTGAAGAAAGACAGATCCATTATGGAGGCGTACTCCGGGTCACGCAGGAGGGAAGCCGCCAAAGCCGACCGCACCTCAGACGGAGAGATGCGGGAAGCCGAAAACCTCCGGAAAGACGGAACCGAAGAACCCACAGGGACACGGAACCGAACCCGGGGAGGAGCAGAACCCAAGTCCAATTAGTACGCAGAAGGGGGAAAGGAAAACCCCACTCCTTGCAACAGTAAGCCCTGCTCAGAAGGACGGAAAATCCAGGCGGGGTCCAATGGAGCCCAAGGTCCCCAAGTGAGCTCCTCCCCAACCCCAGGAGCCTCTACACCAGGCCCCGGGGCCGAGCCGTCCTCCAAAGCCCTGGCCTCACAAGAAAAAGCCTGGGAAGCCGAAAGCTCCGGAAGAAAAGGGGCCCACTGGTCAGACCCCGGAGCAGCGCCAGGAGGAACAGACTCGAATGCCTCCGTAGCCCCCCCAGACGGGGCAACCCCCGAAACTGCCAGCGTCTCGGAAACCTCTAAACCCCACCCTGACCCCGAAGCCCTCAGACGCTTGGGGGCTGGAAGTAGGGGGGGAGGGGCAGAATGAACCACCAAAGGGGAAGAACAAGGGGGTGCGGATGGAACCAAGGCCGAAGCGACCAACACCCCCAAGTCCGGGTCCCTATATACAAAGCGGGGCAGCCGCGGGGCGTCCGGGGAAGCTAGAGTCCGCTCGCGTTGCAATAACCTAAACCTACCTTGCAACGCACAAGCTGCCTGCACCCGAAGTAATTCATCAGCATACTGGGTGAATTGAGTCACAAACAAGCAACATAGCTCGCAGGACTCGGGGTCGAATGTGTCACCGACCCCTACCAGGCAAAGAACAAAAAGAAAAAGAAAAACCACCCAAGTGGACAACGTACCCAGAGGGAACAGAGCCGGCCACTGTTATAGGTGAAAACTAGCTACTCAGTACCCTGCGCCCCACCAGTGCTATAACTACCACTTACCCCAAGGTAAACAAGGGAGTAAAACTCCCAAACACTCGGGGCGGCCAAACGCCAAGCAGTGAAAAGCCAACAGAGGTAGACCCAAGGTGACTTGTGGAAGGCAACCCCAAGCCCCAAGGACGGTACTTAAAGGGCACTCAGGGAAGGTGATCCCTAAGCACATGCAGCCCGAGTCTCACCTGAGAATACTACTCCCAGCTCACACGACCACCGTAAGAGCAGCACTGAAAACAAGTCACAGCACTGAGACAAGACTGGAGCTGGAGCCACACGGCCATGTACGATCCCATCAGCCGAGGAACTGAGGTGTGGATCGCCGGCTCGGGAGTCTGGGCTCCTCCTATCCCCTCTCGGGGAGGAGGGAGCTGCGCAGACATGCAGCGCGGCTCGTGTGATGTCATGCTAGTTTGCTCGTTTTTCTTTTGGGGAGTTCTGTCCACTCGTTTGTTAATTTTTGTTGTTAACCAGAATAGGGGTTTGTTTTGTGGCACTTACCCTTCTGGGTGCCTGTTCCGGTCGATGGCAGATATAGAATGCTCCAAATCACATGTGCATTCTATGGGCCATTGCTCCCCGTGCCTCTGTGAGGGGGCCAGGTTCTGGCTCGTGGTCCCCGGTAGGCTAGAACTCCACCCACATCGACTGATGCAAAATAGTTAGAATATCCATATCAGCCATGGATAGCTCCGGGGAGCCGTAGGGGCTTCCCCCAGAAAGTTTCTTATATATAAAGTCTACTCGCATCTTGATGTGTGTCCATGTCAAAAGTGTTTATATAGAGGCAATACTACACATAGTTGGGTGAGAACAATGTGACCTTCAGCAGTGTACCTTCACTGAGGTGTGGACAGTCTTGACATCTGGGAAGAGTTCCTGGCACTTCTGAAGCCAATCTTTTATTTTCATGCTGCACTCATCAGCTGTGTCTATAGTTGTGTCAACCTCCTGTAGGGTGTTGACTGTGTTGAGGCTTCCCAACATGGCCTGCAGCTGAGTCTTCCCTTCCTCTCCTTGTGTTGTCATACCCACCACACTGGTATCCTCCAGTTCCAAGAGCTTCATTGCTGACTTGTTCTGCTCTACCAGAGCATAGAGTCTGTCCTGGAGCTGGAGGTGGTGAGTCTTCCAGTCCCCTAGCTGCCCCCGGTACTCCCCCAGCTGGGACAGTACCTCTTCACAGCTAGTAATGAGGCTGCTAATGCTGCTCTTCTGCTCCTGCAACATGGAACGTAACTTCTTTTTTGGGGGTACAGTTTTCTCTTGTGTTTGCTGGATATTTTTGAGTTTCCTAACAAAAGCCTCCACAACATAGCAAATTGGGAACTGAGTAGCAGCTGTTGCAGCGTGCTCAGCACGGCAGTTGGGGCAAGTCAGCTGACCATTCTTGATAGCATTGTCAATACACTGGGAGCAGAATGTGTGGCCGCACGGCAGTGTGCGAGGCCGTAGCCGATTGTCATCATAATCGTTATAACACACTGTACATTCCTCTGGCTTGTTATCCTGTGGAAAAGATTATTTGGTTAAGCTAGATGAATTTACAACAAAAAAAGTAATATTACAGTACTTTATTTACTAATACAAATTACGTAATATTTACATACATTCTTTGTATTAGCTATTCTAGAGTTAATATTAGAGTTAGTTAATATTACTGACAGATTAACATATCCACAGCAAGGTCAATATTTTTTATAAACATATCTCAGAGTACAGGATAACATTTTTGGGTAACATCTGCAGCAGCAGGGTTGCTTGTAAGTCATACCCAAGAGTATGACTAACAAAATCCGTCCTTACTTTCTTACAAATAATGGAAGGAAACAAACGTATATATCGTATGTGATAATTGGGGAAGGGTCAAGTATTCTTAGTCAAAGTTGGACAATAAGTGCACTGTGGGTTAAATCTTCACACATGGGTTTTATTGACCAACCCCGGATTATTCTACACTTATTAACTATGGGAACACACGATTATGTTAATGGATTGTTGCGATTGAGTGACACTTCACCAAACATAAACATGATGGATGAATTGACTATTGGTCCCACACAAATCTGGGCTTAGTCTTTATTTTACTGTACACTCTCTTGGTAATATACAAATGTAGCATGAATTTTTACAATATATGGTCTCTACACTTAATCACTTTACTAACGGGGACCAAGGTTGATGGAGTTTAAACCACGTGTTACAGTAATACTTAAAGTGGGTGAATGAGTCCAAAATAACACAAGACACACAGGGTTCTACAAACACACATTCCTAAAATTCCTATCCCTAAACTAACAAAGAAAAAAAGCACTAGTACATTTAATGCACTTATTGTTACTGTAGAAGACCACCCAAGTGTCGCACTGACGTCTACTGGACACTGGAGTAGTCGCCGCCTGAATGGACAACTTGCTGCCATGCTCCACTCTGTGTGCACTCGCTTGGTTCCAATGATGTTTCACACAAAACTCATGTCCCAAAATTGGTCATTTGTATATAGAGTTCCAGACTGTTTTCAACATTTAACACTGCTGTTTCTATATATATTTTCAACCAGTGAATGTCTTAAATATGTGTTTCCTTTATTATTCCATTGCTTTGGGGAGGATATGTAATTATTAATAATAATAATTTTCCTTTCTAAGTCACTGTGCTCCGCATGTACAGAATTGACTATTGTACTGGCAGAAATCATAAATTCATGATTGTCCTGCCCTTCAAGAAAACCTGAACAAAATAAGTGTATGAGCACCACTTGGCAAATAGAATTTAATGTGAACAAATGCCATGTTATGGAATGTGGAATAGGAGAACATAGACCCCACACAATTTATAAATTATATAATTACCTAAGTGTAGTTAAAGGATGAGAGTTATGCTCATGATGTCCCGTCTTCCAAGCACTCTGTCATATAACGCTTTGAAATTACTGATGCTTTTGGCCTCCACCACCTTCTCACCTAACTTGTTCCAACTGTCTACCCCACTTGTTTGCGAAAGTGAATTTTCTTATTCACTTCTAAAAAATTAATTTTCTTCGACACCTTTGTTTAGTTTAAATCTATGACCTCTTGTTCTTGAAGTTCCAGGTCTCAGGAATTTTTGCCTATCAATTTTATCAATTCCCGTTACTATTTTGTATGTAGTGATCATATCGTCTCTTTTTCTTCTATCTTTTAGCTTTGGAATATTTAACCCTTTAACTGCGCACGTGCCTGCAGACCCATGCTTGGGGTGCGCTACGCGCCTCCGGGT
>WNGS01046179.1:0-13917 GCA_020271785.1 Procambarus virginalis
CTAATGACCCAAAGTGATAAACAAAGAATTTGAAGAATCTATAGGTAAAAAGAGAGCTTGGTACAAAAGGATTAAAAATGGGGGAGGTCACTTTAGAACAGGAATTCGTACAACTAGTAGAAATGTTTAAAAAAGAGGATAAAGAAGCAAAAAGAAACTATGAAGTTCGTATAGCAGGGCAAGCAAAAACAAATCCTAAGGTTTTTTTCAGTTATATCGAACTACGACTAGGGAATGGATAGGTCCATTAAAAACTGAGACAGGTCAATAACAGATAGTGATGAAGAGATGAGCAGTATTTTAATAAATATTTTGTATGTATTTACTAAAGAGGAACTTAACAATATGCCTTCAGCCGAACAAGTCTATGTGGGTGGGGACGAGGACAGGTTGACGAGTTTAGCAGTTACCAGGGAGGATGTTCTTAAACAAATAGTAAAACTCAAACCAACAAATCCTAGGGCCGGATGAAGTGTTTGCCAGAGTCCTAAAGAATGCAAAGAGGAGCTTTGTGACCCACTGTCAATCATATTTAATAAATCAATAGAGTCAGGCAGAGTGCCAGAGTTTGGAAAGTTGCTAATGTGATACCAGTTTTTAAGAAAGAAGATAGATCACTTGCGTCTAACTATCGACCAATTAGCCTAACTTCTATGTGGAAAGTTACTCGAATCTATAATAGCAAATAAAATTCGTCTTCATCTTGAAAAAACATAAATTAATAATGAGTCGCAAACATGGTTTATAAATGGCCGTTCATGTTTAACAAATTTGTTATCTTTTTATTCTAGCATAGTTGAGGCAGTTGATAGTGGTAAGGAATGTGATGTTGTGTACCTTGACTTTAGCAAAGCTTTTGAAAGCTTTTTAAAGCTTTTGTTCTTATGATGTTTTTGCTTTCCTATCTCTTTTTTTAACATTTCTACCAGTTGTGCGCATTCTGTTTTAAACTGACTTCCCAATTCTTAATCCTTTTGTACCACGCTCTCTTTTTACCTGTAAGGTTCTTCATTTTTTGTTATCCACTTGGGTCATTAGTATTCGATCTGTTCAATTTGTATGGTATACTACGTTCCTGGGCTTTGTTTAGAATATTCTTAAATGAGTTATATTTTGAATCCACATCGAAATCCCCTTTTACATCACCTATCGCTGGGTTCATATCTTGCTCCAAGACCGGCCCCCCCCATGCCCAAGACTTTCCAATCTGTTTGACCCAAAAAAATTCTTAGGCTATTAAAATCAGCTTTTCGAAATCTGGCACTTAACAGAATTTTCTCCTACAGGTTTATTCATTCTATGCTAATCTGATTTCTTTTGATCACTGTCCCTAGCTCACTCCCTATTTCGATGAAAATGCAAATAGTTTCTGTATGTGGCGCAGTTTTGATTCCTTCTTTGAAACTACATTTAAAATTTTCCGTAACGTATATGGCTACTCCCCTCCTCGTCTAATATATCTATCTGTGTGAAATAGTTTAAATCCATTTATTTGATATTCAGCAATAGTTCTCTTTTTTCTACATTCATTCACGTTTCGGTAAGTGCAATAATATCTATTTTTTCTGTACAGACAAGAGCATTTTAACTCGTTGATTTTGTTTCTTAGACTTCTACTGTTAGTGTAATATACCTAAGTGAATTGTTATTTTGAGGCCCTTCTCTTTCCCTGATCATTTTGCCAATTTGTTTCTCCAACAAACACATACTTATTACATCCTTCCTCCAAATTAATTCCCATACCACTATCTACTAACAGTTTATACCCAAACAAACAGCTCTAACCACTTCTTCCAACGAGTTCGCAACGGTAACAACCCCAGCCCTCGATAGATGCACCCCATTACGAACATACATTTCATTTCTTCCATAGAAAGTATTCCCAGTTGTCTATGAGATATTGCATTTGATTTGCAATATCTTTCAAGCCAGCAATTGACACCAAGTGCCCTCGACAACTATTCATTCCCAACGCTCTTTTGGGAAGAATGCAACATATGATCGAGATTCCTCTCTTGCTCCAAACTATTTCTATGGCTTTATTAAATTCTGTATCAGTTCCTCACTCCTAACTCGTCCAACATCATTACCCTGCACAATTACAAATAATGTTGTGTACCTTGACTTTAGTAAAGCTTTTGATACAGTGCCACATGAAAGACTGATTAAAAAGATAGAGGCTTATGGTATGGGGGTGCTATATTAAGTTGGATTAGGGCATTGCTATTCCAAAGAATCAAAGTATAGTATAAAGTTAGTATAATTGGAGTTAGGTCAGAGTGGGATAATGTTGTTAGTGGAGTGCCTCAAGGCTCTGTCCTGGGATCTTTGTTGTTTATAACATATTTAAACGATTTAGATGCAGGGTTAAGTAGCAGCATTTGCAAATTTGCCGATAATACAAAAATCGGTAGGGAAATTAACACGGAAGAAGACTCACTATCACTTCAAGTTGATCTAAATAGGGTTTTGAAATAGTCAAAAGATTGGCAGATGCAGTTTAATGCTGATAAATGTAAAGTTTTGAGGCTAGGTAATGATGATGGGTTACAAGATACGTGCTAGATGGTGTTGAGATTGCGAAGTCGGACTACGAGAGGGATCTGGGAGTTATGATTAGTAAGAATTAAAACCAAAGGATCAATGGATGAGCAGGCGATGAGTCACAAAAACGTGGCTGAAGTATCTTGACCAATCCACCCACTAGAAAATGAAGGGACGACGACGTTTCGGTCCGTCCTGGACCATCCTCAAGTCATGATCCCAAGTTGATCAATGCATGAATGCTCGTAATAAGGCAAATAGGACACGGGATTTATTAATCGAAGCGTTAGTAACAAGACACCCGGTGTTGTTCTTCAGCTCTGGTTAAGCCCCATTTAGAATATGCAGTTCAGTTTTGGTCGACGAACTATACAATGGATATAAATTTACTTGAACGTGTCCAGCGTAGGATGACAAACTTCATTCTTCAAATTAGAAATCTTTCATATTAAAGAAAGACTAACAAAGCTTAAATTGCATTTACTGGAAAGGCGAAGAGTTGGGGTGACATGATAGAGGTTTACAAGTGGATGAATGGATATAACAAAGGGGATATTAGTAGGGTAACAAAAGTATCAACTCAAGATAGAACACAAAACAATGGGTATAAATTGGATAAGTTTAGATTTAGGAAAGACTTGGGTAAATACTGGTTCGGTAAAAGGGTTGTTTATTTGTGGAACCAATTAATATTCGTAACGTTCGTAACCAATTAATAATATTCGTTCGTATGTACACTACAGTACAGTACAGTACAGTACAGTACACTACAGTACAGTACAGTACAGTACAGTACAGTACAGTACAGTACAGTACACTACAGTACAGTACAGTACAGTACAGTACAGTACAGTACAGTACAGTACAGTAGTGTACCGTACAGTACAGTACAGTACAGTACAGTACAGTACAGTACAGTACAGTACAGTACAGTACAGTACAGTACAGTACTGTACAGTACAGTACAGTACAGTACAGTAGTGTACAGCACAGTACAGTACAGTACAGTACATGTACAGTATCATGTCACCCCTAACTCCTCTGGGATCCCTCGATTGTTTCAAGCGAGGGTTGGACATGTATATAAGAACATAAGAACATAAGAACAAAGGCAACTGCAGAAGGCCTATTGGCCCATACGAGGCAGCTCCTATTTATAACCACCCAATCCCACTCATATACATGTCCAACCCATGCTTGAAACAATCCAGGGACCCCACCTCCACAATGTTACGCGGCAATTGGTTCCACAAATCAACAACCCTGTTACTGAACCAGTATTTACCCAAGTCTTTCCTAAATCTAAACTTATCCAATTTATACCAATTGTTTCGCGTTCTGTCCTGTGTTGATACTTTCAATACCCTAATGGGATTGAGTGGGATTGGAGTGGTCATACATTGGAGCTGCCTCGTATGGGCCAATAGCCCTTCTGCAGTTACCTTTGTTCTTATGTTCTTATGTTCTTCCGTGTTAATTTCCCTACCGATTTTTGTATCATATGCAAATTTGCAAATGTTGCTACTCAAACCTGAATCTAAATCATTTATAAATATTATAAACAACAGAGGTCACAGGACAGAGCCTTGAGGCACTCCACAAACAACATTATCCCACTCTGACTTAACCCCATTTATACTAACTCTCGGTTTCGTTTGGTATAGCCATGCCCTAATCCAGCTTAATATAGCACCCCAAAACCATGAGCCTCTATTTTTTTAATCAGTCTTTCATGTGGCACTGTATCAAAAGCTTTGCTAAAGTCAAGGTACACAACATCACAATCCTTACCAGTATCAACTGCCTCAACTATGCAGGAATAAAAAGATAGCAAATTTGTTAAACATGAACGGCCATTTGTAAAACCAAGTCGTGACTCAATTATTAATTTATATTTCTCAAGATGAAGACGAATTGTATTTGCAATTATCGATTCAAATAACTTTCCCACAATAGACGTTAGGCTAATTGGCCGATAGTTTGACGCAAGTGATCTATCTCCTTTCTTAAAAATTGGTACCACATTAGCTACCTTCCATGACTCTGGCACTCTACCTAACTCTATTGATTTATTAAATATGGTAGACAGTGGCTCAGAAAGCTCCTCTTTGCATTCTTTAAGCACCCTGGCAAACACTTCATCCGGCCCTGGGGATTTGTTTGGTTTTAGTTTTACTATTTGTTTAATTACGTCCTCCCTGGTAACTGCTAAACTAGTCAACCTGTCAACGTCCCCACCCACATAGACTTGTTCAGCTGAAGGCATATTGTTAAGTTCCTCTTTATTAAATACATATATAAAATATTTATTAAAAATACTACTCATCTCCTCGGTATTACCCGTTATTTGACCTGTCTCAGTTTTTAATGAACCTATCCTTTCCCTAGCCTTAGTTCGATATAACTGAAAAAAAACCTTTAGGATTTGTCTTTGCTTGCCCTGCTATGCGAACTTCATAGTTTCTTTTTTCGACTTAGGTAAATACTGGTTCAGTAACAGGGGTGTAAGTGAGTTAGTCAGTCAGGTGCTGTCACAGTGAGAGGTTGTGTTAGCTGGAGCTCCGAGTGAAGCAATATTATTCAGCAATAATGGAGGGATTGGTGAGGGAGTTGGTGAGTCTGGTTGGAGCTCTGAGGACAGAGCTGGATTCGCTGCGGGAGGAGGTAAGGCAGCTTAAGCAACGACAGGATGAAGCAAAGGAGGAGACCGGCATTAGGGAGACCCCGTCTTGGCATATTGGAAAGGACAGGGGTCTTAAGAAGACCTTGGCAAAACAGACACCTAATAGCATAAAGATTACAAACGCATTTGATGTGTTGGAGGACGAGTGCTGTTGTGAACCTATGGTTCAGCGTGGAGGTAAGGGCATAGCGGCGAGGAACATTGAAGCGCGGGTCCCTCAAAGTGCCTAAAGAGAAAAGGGAGGATCCAAGCGAATTTTGGTTGTGGGAGATTCCCAGGTGAGGTATTTGGACAGAACGTTTTGTGCCAGAGATAAAGAGAACAGATTAAGGGTTTACTATCCTGGAGCTGGTATTGGTGATATTGTTGGAAACATGAAAGATATTATGACGGGAAATGGGAACAAACCCATTATTTGTATTAGTGCAGGGGGTAATGATATTGGGAGAGTTAGAAGTGAGGAACTAATACAGAAATTCAGGACAGCAATAGAATTAGTTAGGAGCAAGGAAGGAATCCCGATCATATGTGGCATTCTTCCAAGAAAGAGAGTGGGAAATGAATGGATGTCGAGGGCACTTGGTGTCAATTGCAGGCTGGAAAAATATTGCAAATCTAATGCAATATCTTATATAGAAAACTGGGAACACTTCTATGGAAGAAATGAAATGTATGCTCGTGATGGGGCGCATCTATCGAGAGCTGGGGTTGTTGCTGTTGCAAACTCGTTGGAAGAAGTGGTTAGAGGTGTTTGTTTGGGTTTAAACTGTTAGTAGATAGAGGTATGGGAATTGATTTGGAGGAAGGATGTAATAAAAGTATGTGTTTGCTGGAGAAAGGAATTGGCAAAATGATCAAGGAAAGAGAAGGGCCTCAAAATAACAATTCACTTAGGGTATATTACACAAACAGTAGAAGTCTAAGAAATCAAATCAACGAATTAAATGCTCTTGTCTGCACAGAAAAAATAGATATTATTGCACTTACCGAAAGGTGGATGAATGTTGATAATAGAGAACTATTAGCTGAATATCAAATAAATGGATTTAAACTATTTCACACAGATAGATACATTAGACGAGGAGGTGGAGTAGTCATATACGTTAGGGACAATTTGAAATGTAGTCTCAAAGAGGGAATCAAAACTGAGCCACACACAGAAACTATTTGGATAGAATTAAACGAAAAAGCAAATAATATTATAATAGGAGTTATATATACGCCACCAAATTTAGACAGAATGGAAGCAAAGCATCTATGGGATGAAATATCTAGGCCATCTAGATCTAACAGTATTTATGTCATGGGTGACTTTAATTTTAGTGGAATAAACTGGTTGAACAAAACAGGGAATAGTGAAGCAGAAGAATTTCTAGAATTAATTGACGATTGCTTTCTTACGCAACACATTAAGGAACCAACACGGGAAAATAATTTTTAGATTTAGTGTTAACTAACAGGGAAACACAAATTAATGACATCGAAAGAGGGAGTGAGCTAGGGAACAGTGATCACAAAGAAATCAGATTTAGCATAGAATGGAATAGACCTGTAGGAGAAAATTCTGTTAAAGTGCCAGATTTTCGAAAAGCTGATTTTAATAGCCTAAGAATTTTTTTTGGGTCAAATTGATTGGAAAGTTTTGGGTATGGGGTGTGGGCCGGTCTTGGAGCGAGACATGAACCCAGCGATAGGTGATGTAAATGGGGATTTCGATGTGGATTCAATTTATAACGTATTTAAGAATATTCTAAACAAAGCACAGGAACGTAGTATACCACACAAATTGAATAGATCGATTACTAATGACCCAAAGTGGATAACAAAGAATTTGAAGAATCTTATAGGTAAAAAGAGAGCTTGGTACAAAAGGATTAAAAATGGGGAGGTCACTTTAGAACAGGAATTCGTACAACTAGTTAGAAATGTTAAAAAAGAGATAAGAAAGCAAAAAGAAACTATGAAGTTCGTATAGCAGGGCAAGCAAAAACAAATCCTAAAGTTTTTTTTTCAGTTATATCGAACTACGACTAGGGAATGGATAGGTCCATTAAAAACTGAGACAGGTCAAATAACAGATAGTGATGAAGAGATGAGCAGTATTTTTAATAAATATTTTGTATCTGTATTTACTAAAGAGGAACTTAACAATATGCCTTCAGCCGAACAAGTCTATGTGGGTGGGGACGAGGACAGGTTGACGAGTTTAGCAGTTACCAGGGAGGATGTTCTTAAACAAATAGTAAAACTCAAACCAAACAAATCCCTAGGGCCGGATGAAGTGTTTGCCAGAGTCCTAAAGAATGCAAAGAGGAGCTTTGTGACCCACTGTCAATCATATTTAATAAATCAATAGAGTCAGGCAGAGTGCCAGAGTTTTGGAAAGTTGCTAATGTGATACCAGTTTTTAAGAAAGAAGATAGATCACTTGCGTCTAACTATCGACCAATTAGCCTAACTTCTATTGTGGGAAAGTTACTCGAATCTATAATAGCAAATAAAATTCGTCTTCATCTTGAAAAACATAAATTAATAATTGAGTCGCAACATGGTTTTATAAATGGCCGTTCATGTTTAACAAATTTGTTATCTTTTTATTCTAGCATAGTTGAGGCAGTTGATAGTGGTAAGGAATGTGATGTTGTGTACCTTGACTTTAGCAAAGCTTTTGAAAGCTTTTTAAAGCTTTTGTTCTTATGATGTTTTTGCTTTCCTTATCTCTTTTTTTAACATTTCTAACCAGTTGTGCGCATTCCTGTTTTAAACTGACTTCCCAATTCTTAATCCTTTTGTACCACGCTCTCTTTTTACCTGTAAGGTTCTTCAAATTTTTGTTATCCACTTTGGGTCATTAGTATTCGATCTGTTCAATTTGTATGGTATACTACGTTCCTGGGCTTTGTTTAGAATATTCTTAAATGAGTTATATTTTGAATCCACATCGAAATCCCCTTTTACATCACCTATCGCTGGGTTCATATCTTGCTCCAAGACCGGCCCACCCCCCATGCCCAAGACTTTCCAATCTGTTTGACCCAAAAAATTCTTAGGCTATTAAAATCAGCTTTTCGAAAATCTGGCACTTTAACAGAATTTTCTCCTACAGGTTTATTCCATTCTATGCTAAATCTGATTTCTGTGTGATCACTGTTCCCTAGCTCACTCCCTATTTCGATGTCATTAATTTGTGTTTGCTTGTTAGTTATTACAAAATCTAAAGTATTATTTTTCCCGAGTTAGTTCCTTAATATGTTGCATAAGAAGCAATCGTCAATTAATTCTAGAAAATCTTCTGCTTCATTATTCCCTGTTCTGTTAGACCAATTTATTACACTGAATTTGTCACCCATGACGCAACTACTGCTAGACCCATGACATAAATACTGTTAGATACAGATGCTCTAGATATTTCATCCCATAGATGCTTTACTTCCATCCTGTTTAAGTTTGGTGGCCTATATATAACTCCTATTATAAGATTATTTGCTCTTTCGTTTAATTCTATGCAAATAGTTTCTGTATGTGGCGCAGTTTTGATTCCTTCTTTGAAACTACATTTAAAATTTTCCGTAACATATATGGCTACTCCCCCTCCTCGTCTAATATATCTATCTGTGTGAAATAGTTTAAATCCATTTATTTGATATTCAGCTAATAGTTCTCTATTTTTCTACATTCATTCACGTTTCGGTAAGTGCAATAATATCTATTTTTTCTGTACAGACAAGAGCATTTAACTCGTTTATTTTGTTTCTTAGACTTCTACTGTTAGTGTAATATACCCTAAGTGAATTGTTATTTTGAGGCCCTTCTCTTTCCCTGATCATTTTGCCAATTTGTTTCTCCAACAAACACATACTTTTATTACATCCTTCCTCCAAATTAATTCCCATACCACTATCTACTAACAGTTTATACCCAAACAAACAGCTCTAACCACTTCTTCCAACGAGTTCGCAACGGTAACAACCCCAGCCCTCGATAGATGCACCCCATTACGAACATACATTTCATTTCTTCCATAGAAGTATTCCCAGTTGTCTATGAGATATTGCATTTGATTTGCAATATCTTTCCAGCCAGCAATTGACACCAAGTGCCCTCGACAACTATTCATTCCCAACGCTCTTTCTTGGAAGAATGCAACATATGATCGAGATTCCTCTCTTGCTCCAAACTATTTCTATGGCTTTATTAAATTTCTGTATCAGTTCCTCACTCCTAACTCGTCCAACATCATTACCCCTGCACAATTACAAATAATGTTGTGTACCTTGACTTTAGTAAAGCTTTTGATACAGTGCCACATGAAAGACTGATTAAAAAGATAGAGGCTTATGGTATTGGGGGTGCTATATTAAGTTGGATTAGGGCATTGCTATTCCAAAGAATCCAAAGTATAGTATAAAGTTAGTATAATTGGAGTTAGGTCAGAGTGGGATAATGTTGTTAGTGGAGTGCCTCAAGGCTCTGTCCTGGGATCTTTGTTGTTTATAACATATTTAAACGATTTAGATGCAGGTTTAAGTAGCAGCATTTGCAAATTTGCCGATAATACAAAAATCGGTAGGGAAATTAACACGGAAGAAGACTCACTATCACTTCAAGTTGATCTAAATAGGGTTTTGAAATAGTCAAAAGATTGGCAGATGCAGTTTAATGCTGATAAATGTAAAGTTTTGAGGCTAGGTAATGATGATTGGGTTACAAGATACGTGCTAGATGGTGTTGAGATTGCGAAGTCGGACTACGAGAGGGATCTGGGAGTTATGATTAGTAAGAATTTAAAACCAAAGGATCAATGGATGAGCAGGCGATGAGTCACAAAAACGTGGCTGAAGTATCTTGACCAATCCACCCACTAGAAAATGAAGGGACGACGACGTTTCGGTCCGTCCTGGACCATCCTCAAGTCATTGATCCCAAGTTGATCAATGCATGAATGCTCGTAATAAGGCAAATAGGACACTGGGATTTATTAATCGAAGCGTTAGTAACAAGACACCCGGTGTTGTTCTTCAGCTCTGGTTAAGCCCCATTTAGAATATGCAGTTCAGTTTTGGTCGACGAACTATACAATGGATATAAATTTACTTGAACGTGTCCAGCGTAGGATGACAAACTTCATTCTTCAAATTAGAAATCTTTCATATTAAGAAAGACTAACAAAGCTTAAATTGCATTTACTGGAAAGGCGAAGAGTTAGGGGTGACATGATAGAGGTTTACAAGTGGATGAATGGATATAACAAAGGGGATATTAGTAGGGTAACAAAAGTATCAACTCAAGATAGAACACAAAACAATGGGTATAAATTGGATAAGTTTAGATTTAGGAAAGACTTGGGTAAATACTGGTTCGGTAAAAGGGTTGTTTATTTGTGGAACCAATTAATAATATTCGTAACGTTCGTAACCAATTAATAATATTCGTTCGTATGTACACTACAGTACAGTACAGTACAGTGCAGTACAGTACAGTACAGTACAGTACAGTACAGTACAGTACAGTACAGTACAGTACAGTACAGCACAGTACAGTACAGTACAGTACAGTAGTGTACCGTACAGTACAGTACAGTACAGTAGTGTACAGCACAGTACAGTACAGTACAGTACAGTACAGTACAGTACAGTACAGTACAGTACAGTACAGTACAGTACAGTACAGTACCGTAAAGTACAGTACAGTAGTGTACAGTACAGTACAGTACAGTACAGTACAGTACAGTACAGTACAGTACAGTACAGTACAGAACAGAACAGTACAGTACAGTACAGTACAGTACAGTACAGTACAGTACAGTACAGTACAGTAGTGTACAGTACAGTACAGTACAGTACAGTACAGTACAGTACAGTACAGTACAGTACAGTACAGTACAGTACAGTACCGTACAGTACAGTACAATACAGTACAGTACAGTACAGTACAGTACAGTACAGTACAGTACCGTACAGTACAGTACAGTACAGTACAGTACAGTACAGTACAGTACAGTACAGTACAGTACAGTACAGTACAGTACAGTACAGTACAGTACAGTACATTAGTGTACCGTACAGTACAGTACAGTACAGTACAGTACAGTACAGTACAGTACATTAGTGTACCGTACAGTACAGTACAGTACAGTACAGTACAGTACAGTACAGTACCGTACAGTACAGTAGTGTACCGTACAGTACAGTACAGTACAGTACAGTACAGTACAGTACAGTACAGTACAGTACAGTACAGTACAATACAGTACAGTACCGTACAGTACAGTACAGTACAGTACCGTACAGTACAGTACAGTACAGTACAGTACAGTACAGTACAGTACAGTACAGTACAGTACAGTACAGTACAGCACAGTACCGTACAGTACAGTACAGTACAGTACAGTACAGTACAGTACAGTACAGTACAGTACAGCACAGTACCGTACAGTACAGTGCAGTACAGTACAGTACAGTACAGTACAGTACAGTACAGTACAGTACAGTACAGTACAGTGTGTGCCGTACAGTACAGTACAGTACAGTACAGTACAGTACAGTACAGTACAGTACAGTACAGTACAATACAGTACAGTACAGTACATTAGTGTACCGTACAGTACAGTACAGTACAGTACAGTACAGTACAGTACAGTACAGTACAGTACAGTACAGTACAGTACAGTACAGTACCGTACAGTACAGTACAGTACAGTACAGTACAGTACAGTACAGTACAGTACAGTACAGTACAGTACAGTACAGTACAGTACAGTACCGACAGTACAGTACAGTACCGTACAGTACAGTACCGTACAGTACAGTACAGTACAGTACAGTACAGTACAGTACCGTACAGTACAGTACAGTACAGTACAGTACAGTACAGTACAGTACAGTACAGTACAGTACAGTACAGTACAGTACGGTACAGCACAGTACAGTACAGAACAGCATAGTACAGTACAGTACAGTACAGTACAGTAGTGTACCGTACAGTACAGTACAGTACAGTACAGTACAGTACAGTACAGTACAGTACAGTACAGTACAGTACAGTACAGTACAGTACAGTACAGTAGTGTACAGTACAGTACAGTACAGTACAGTACAGTACAGTACAGTACAGTACAGTACAGTACAGTAGTGTACCGTACAGTACAGTAGTGTACCGTACAGTACAGTACAGATCAGTACAGTAGTGTACCGTACAGTTCAGTACAGAAGTGTACCGTACAGTACAGTACAGCACAGCACAGTACAGTACAGTACAGTACAGTACAGTACAGTACAGTACAGTACAGTACAGTACAGTACAGTACCGTACAGTACAGTGCAGTACAGTACAGTACAGTACAGTACAGTACAGTACAGTACAGTACAGTACAGTACAGTACAGTAGTGTACAGTACAGTACTGTACAGTACAGTACAGTACAGTACAGTACAGTACAGTACAGTACAGTACAGTACATTAGTGTACAGTACAGTACAGTACAGTACAGTACAGTACAGTACAGTACAGTACAGTACAGTACAGTACAGTACAGTACAGTACAGTACAGTAGTGTACCGTGCAGTATAGTACAGTACAGTACAGTACAGTACAGTACAGTACAGTACAGTACAATACAGTACAGTACAGTACAGTACAGTACTGTACAGTACAGTACAGTACAGTAGTGTACAGCACAGTACAGTACAGTACAGTACAGTACAGTACAGTACAGTACAGTACAGTACAGTACAGTACCGTACAGTACAGTACAGTACAGTACAGTAGTGTACAGTACAGTACAGTACAGTACAGTACAGTACAGTACAGTACAGTACAGTACAGTACAGTACAATACAAAACAGTACAGTACAGTACAGTACCGTACAGTACAGTACAGTACAGTACAGTACAGTACAGTACAGTACAGTACAGTACAAAACAGTACAGTACAGTACAGTACAGTACAGTACAGTACAGTACAGTACAGTACAGTACAGTACAGTACAGTACAGTACAGTACAGTAGTGTACCGTACAGTACAGTACAGTACAGTACAGTACAGTACAGTACCGTACAGTACAGTACAGTACAGTACAGTACAGTACAGTACAGTACAGTACAGTACAATACAGTACAGTACAGCACAGTACAGTACAGTACAGTATAGTACAGTACAGTACAGTACAGTACAGTAGTGTACCGTACAGTACAGTACAGTACAGTACAGTACAGTACAGTACAGTACAGTACAGTACAGTACAGTACAGTACCGTACAGTACAGTACAGTACAGTACAGTACAGTACAGTACAGTACAGTAGTGTACAGTACAGTACAGTACAGTACAGTACAGTACAGTACAGTACAGTACAGTAGTGTACCGTACAGTACAGTAGTGTACCGTACAGTACAGTACAGTTCAGTACAGTAGTGTACCGTACAGTTCAGTACAGAAGTGTACCGTACAGTACAGTACAGCACAGCACAGTACAGTACAGTACAGTACAGTACAGTACAGTACAGTACAGTACAGTACAGTACAGTACAGTACAGTACCGTACAGTACAGTGCAGTACAGTACAGTACAGTACAGTACAGTACAGTACAGTACAGTACAGTACAGTACAGTAGTGTACAGTACAGTACAGTACAGTACAGTACAGTACAGTACAGTACAGTACAGTACAGTACAGTACAGTACAGTACAGTA
>WNGS01046181.1:0-10692 GCA_020271785.1 Procambarus virginalis
CGAGGGAGAGGATCTGCAGCCCAGCAGCGACCGGGGAGAGGATCTGCAGCCCAGCAGCGACCGAGGAGAGGATCTGCAGCCCAGCAGCGACCGAGGGAGAGGATCTGCAGCCCAGCGACCGGGGAGAGGATCTGCAGCCCACCGCGACGGGGGAGAGGATCTGCAGCCCCCAGCGACCGGGGAGAGGATCTGCAGCCCAGCAGCGACCGGGGGAGAGGATCTGCACCCAGCAGCGACCGGGGGAGGATCTGCAGCCCCAGCGACCGGGGGAGGATCTGCAGCCCAGCAGCGACCGGGGAGAGGATCTGCAGCCCAGCAGCGACCGGGGAGAGATCTGCAGCCCAGCAGCGACCGAGGGAGAGGATCTGCAGCCCAGCAGCGACCGGGGAGAGGATCTGCAGCCCAGCAGCGACCGGGGAGAGGATCTGCAGCCCAGCAGCGACCGGGGGAGGGATCTGCAGCCCAGCAGCGACCGGGGAGAGGATCTGCAGCCCAGCAGCGACCGGGGAGAGGATCTGCAGCCCAGCAGCGACCGGGGGAGAGGATCTGCAGCCCAGCGACCGGGGAGAGGATCTGCAGCCCAGCAGCGACCGAGGGAGAGGATCTGCAGCCCAGCAGCGACCGGGGGAGAGGATCTGCAGCCCAGCAGCGACCGGGGAGAGGATCTGCAGCCCAGCAGCGACCGGGGAGAGGATCTGCAGCCCAGCAGCGACCGGGGGAGAGGATCTGCAGCCCAGCAGCGACCGGGGGAGAGGATCTGCAGCCCAGCAGCGACCGGGGGAGAGGATCTGCAGCCCAGCAGCGACCGGGGAGAGGATCTGCAGCCCAGCAGCGACCGGGGGAGAGGATCTGCAGCCCAGCAGCGACCGGGGGAGAGGATCTGCAGCCCAGCAGCGACCGGGGAGAGGATCTGCAGCCCAGCAGCGACCGGGGGAGAGGATCTGCAGCCCAGCAGCGACCGGGGGAGAGGATCTGCAGCCCAGCAGCGACCGGGGAGAGGATCTGCAGCCCAGCAGCGACCGGGGGAGAGGATCTGCAGCCCAGCAGCGACCGGGGAAGGATCTGCAGCCCAGCAGCGACCGAGGAGAGGATCTGCAGCCCAGCAGCGACCGGGGAGAGGATCTGCAGCCCAGCAGCGACCGAGGGAGAGATCTGCAGCCCAGCAGCGACCGGGGAGAGGATCTGCAGCCCAGCAGCGACCGGGGGAGGATCTGCAGCCCAGCAGCGACCGAGGGAGAGATCTGCAGCCCAAGCGACCGGGGGAGAGGATCTGCAGCCCAGCAGCGACCGGGGGAGAGGATCTGCAGCCCAGCAGCGACCGGGGGAGAGGATCTGCAGCCCAGCAGCGACCGCGGGAGAGGATCTGCAGCCCAGCAGCGACCGGGGAGAGGATCTGCAGCCCAGCAGCGACCGGGGGAGAGGATCTGCAGCCCAGCAGCGACCGGGGGAGAGGATCTGCAGCCCAGCAGCGACCGGGGAGAGGATCTGCAGCCCAGCAGCGACCGGGGAGAGGATCTGCAGCCCAGCAGCGACCGGGGAGAGGATCTGCAGCCCAGCCAGCGACCGGGGGAGGATCTGCAGCCCAGCAGCGACCGGGGGAGAGGATCTGCAGCCCAGCAGCGACCGGGGAGAGGATCTGCAGCCCAGCAGCGACCGGGGAGAGGATCTGCAGCCCAGCAGCGACCGAGGGAGAGGATCTGCAGCCCAGCAGCGACCGAGGGAGAGGATCTGCAGCCCAGCAGCGACCGGGAGAGGATCTGCAGCCCACCAGCGACCGAGGGAAGATCTGCAGCCCACCAGCGACCGGGGGAGAGGATCTGCAGCCCACCAGCGACCGCGGGAGAGGATCTGCAGCCCAGCAGCGACCTGGGAGAGGATCTGCAGCCCACCAGCGACCGAGGGAGAGGATCTGCAGCCCAGCAGCGACCGCGGGAGAGGATCTGCAGCCCAGCAGCGACCGGGGAGAGGATCTGCAGCCCAGCAGCGACCAGGGAGAGGATCTGCAGCCCAGCAGCGACCGGGGGAGAGGATCTGCAGCCCCCAGCGACCGAGGGAGAGGATCTGCAGCCCAGCAGCGACCGGGGAGAGATCTCTGCAGCCCACCAGCGACCGGGGAGAGGATCTGCAGCCCACCAGCGACCGCGGAAGAGGATCTGCAGCCCAGCAGCGACCGCGGGAGAGGATCTGCAGCCCACCAGTGACACGCTGGACAGGATCTGCAGCCATCCAGCGACCATGGGAGAGGATCTGCAGTCACCCAGCGACCGAGGGAGATGTATTTGTCCAACCTGTCAATTCCCGCCTTGTTAGTGTGTGCTGTGTGTGTACTCTCCTACTTGTGCTTGCAGAGTTTTACCACCCTGGGTTCCCTAGTTGGAAACCAGAGGTCAAATTGTGCTCTAAATAATTACTTTACATTAATTGATAGGATTGGATCATGTTAGAAGGATAGTTAATTAACAATAACATGTATAATCTGGCTCCTCTCACCGCGGATGCGCCTTTGTTTCAATTTTCCTTGCCAGACGTAAAAGAAACCTTGTTACTCACAGATTATTCAGACTCTGAGCTTGTTGATTATTAAATGAAATATTGAACTAGTTATCAACTATTCTTAGAATTGTTAAAGTAACCAGTATTGAATGTCGGTGAAGACTTGTAATGTTTGTAAACTGCACGATCAGCTAGGTGTATTCCCAGCAACAACTTGAGAGAGCTCGGACATTGAGGTCTCCTTCCTTCTTGTCTGGACTGCAGTGCTGGGGTCAACATCTCTCCTGTGTGGCTTTGTCCTCCTCTTCCTCCTCCTCTCTTTCCTTACCTTATTCTGGGTTTATTCTACAGTTAAGTTCCTTAGTATTACTGTTCCGTGTGTTTACTGTGCTACTGGCTAGGTTTGGGTTTTGTTAGAGGCGGTTTTTAAGACAGTGTTTTGGCATCATTAAGTGTATTCCATTGTGACTAGGATACCACGTGGGTTTTAGCTACCCAGGGCTTCAAGCCTTACAAGTGCTGTTCTCTAAGTAGACTTTACACTAGTTTTTGTAAGTGTAAACCTTGTATCCTGCCTAAGTGGACGAAGGTAGTTAACGTAAGGTAGAGTGGTAAAGTAGATGATGGTATTAATGTATATGAGGGTTATTAGAGGGTTTAATAAATAAGTACTAAGAAAGGAGTATCCCTTCTTCCTGTTGAAATGGAGCAGTTGATCTACCACTAGACTGCAGAAATTACTTTAAAGCCAGTAATTTAGTGCTGGTTATAATCTTATTGGGTGCCGGGCCTATTTGATCTCTACTGATTTTAGGAACTCCTTTGATTATTACTAGTGGCCTCTCAGTCTAACTACATACTTTTCCATAACAAGTGCTTGGCCTGACCTGTATTTGGAATATTATACATAAATTGTAAAAAATTTAGATTTTTGTGTGCCAAAACTAAAATTCTTGCATTCCGCAGAATGGGTGTGTGGTACCCTAGGGTCCAGCTCAACTAGCAAAGGATACATCTTGCACTGACTGGACACCCAGCCAGATCTCTTCACGATTGAGGTAAGTGTTGCCTTGTGATAGGGGCCGTGCGAATTTTTGTATTTTTTCCCAATTTTTATTTTTTCTTTGGCTAGTAGCTAGGATAATTAGTGATGGAGGCTAAATTGCAGGAACTGGCAAAGACACCTTCTGTGGTGGAGATTGAGAAGCTGACCAAAGCTAAATTAGTGTTGTTAGGCAAGGAATTGGGCCTAGAGTTAAATGAAACTAATAAAAAGTGTGTTATAACCAATGAAATTTTACACAATTGCATAGACCAGGGCCTATTGGCAAGTGATACAATTTTATGCCAGGCCAGTCCAGCTGAAAGTGAATCTAGCAGGATAGAATTAGAATTACAGCTGGCTCGATTAAAACTAGCAGAGCAAGAGGCAAGATTGGCAGAGCAAAATGCTAAGGTAGAAAAGCAAAGGCTCAAAAATGATCCAAAGATCTTATTCTTTCCAAAAGAATTTACTCTTTACTTTATTTACTCTTATTCTTTCCAAAAATGGAAAGAATAAGAGTAAATACCGCTGTACCACTACCTGCTGGGGATTCAAACCCCAGGCATTATGATAAAAAGCATAACCTGCCTGAACTTTCAGAGCTAGACCCTGAAAGGTTTTTCAACCATTTTCAGAGACTGGCCATGTCCATGAACTGGCCAGAGGAACAGTGGGTGAAAATCTTACAGGGGCGGCTTAGAGGTAAATCCCAAGATATTTTTATAAACATACCTGACTGAGAGTGTTTTGATTATAGGCACCAAAGGGAAATCCAGTTAGTAATGTATCTTCTCCCCGACGATTCTGTGGTCACTGTAAACGTGCAAACCACATTACTAGCCGTTGTTGCAACTGTACCCAGGAAAAAAAGACCCAATGCTCTTGTTGTGACACAGGGCTTAAGGCCTTCTGAAGGGTTAGGGTGTAGGACCTCCAGCCCACAGTGGTTGGACCTGCTTACCCCATTCTTGTCGAAGGGAAGACTTTTGTTGTCTGAGGGTTCTTCCTGGAAGTACGTGGTGATCTTCTGAGACACTGGTGCCATCCAGACTTTGATCTTGGAGAGTGCGTTGCCTTGGATCTACCAGCCGCAGAGAATAATGTTGTGTACCCTTCATGTGTGGTGACCAGGTCTATGGGACTTAAATGTAAGAGCAGCCCTGTGATTTCCAAGGTGGTAAATCCCGAGGAAACGAGGAACTTTCCGAGTGGTGAAAACCAAGTGGACCTTGTGGACAACAGGCTCTATTCTGGTGCGGTGGGACACTAGCGCCTATTATGCTGCTAATACCAATACAGGGTGGTGGTGTCACAACCAGTAAAAAATTAGGTATGAGGAAACAATATCATATACAGCACCTTGGCATTACTTAAGTTGCTCAGAATACCACCTCACTAAGACATATAAAAGCACCTACCACCTGGTATAAATGATGCACAACAGTAGAAATGATCCATGGTATACATTAGGTCAACATGACAATAATCCTTGCAGTCAAATAACACAAAAAATGTCACAAACTCTGGACCGTAAAGCCACAGATGCGCTGAAGAAGTGGAAATTCACAATGAAATGGAAATTACACAGTAATTACACATGGTCAACATAATGTTTCCTATACAGCATTTATTACATACAATAAGCATACAAGGAGGTTTTTCAAGCTATAGCCTGATATCACTGAATAGTTTGAGTACATCAATACACCAGCCTCAGTACGCGTGGTCATAATAACCCCAAACAAAACTTCTCCACACAACCTTCAGCAGCATCTTCACCATAAAATTTCCTGCAGCTTCTTCACCATACAACTTCCTGCAGCATCTTAACCATACAACTTCCTGCAGCATCTTCACCATACAACTTCCTGCAGTATCTCCACCACAATTCAAAACATCTCCACTCAACCCCAGCAGCATCATCACACAGCAGCTTCTTTACCACTCAACCTTCATCATCTTTACCACACAAACCGCATCAGCTTCTTCACCATACAACTCCCAGCAGCATCATCACCACACAACCTGTACTTGTTATGGTCAGAGAGATAAGACCTCGATATACATATCTTAAGGGAGTAACTTACAGCATCACTGGAACACATAGCCTGGCCACATATCAATCAAGGTACTAGGGAGTAAAAGCCTAGCAACAAATTTTCCAGTTTACTAGCATTAAGAACCTTCCACAACAGTAATAAATAAAACACTCTATTAATATCATACACACTAACACTATATATCCAGCTTCTCAACAACTGGGCATTATCAATCAAATACAGGTCTGTAAATTGCATCAATCAACAAAGCATTTTCCCCCAAAGATAGTAACATTACCTCGCCAGCGTCCACACGGGTGCCTTGACAGCCGGCAATGTCCCTACCACCCGCGGTTGCTTCCTCTGCCGTCAGTTCCCTGGAATTAGTATCATTTCTTAAGATTACATTTTTCTTATATTTTCTTAGTTATCACGTATACTTTACATAGTTATGACCAGTGACAATATGAAACCATGAGGCTCGCAGCAGTGCGAAGTTTACGCCATACTTGGGCACGGAGTGAGCTCCGCAAAACGTGGAGGAGATGGTGAGGTTGGCCAGCGGGCGAGCCTTCTCCAGCACTCGAAGCATCTTCAGTTCAGTTTCCACATCGAGGCCGTAGCCGCTTTTGCACTCCACCAGAGTCGTACCTGCAGGAGGTACTGAGCTTATATCACTATTCACGAGAAGGTTACCGGGTCACTAGAGTCATGACCAGGACAGTCTATCTTTATACACTCCGGTAACTACTGCTTTACTTTTTTCGTTTTGTGAAGCCCTACAATGTGGAGGTAAAATCATAACGCTTACGAAGCATAGGATAGCCACCGCCACTTTGTCAAATATAGACACATGCAACATAATTACCAGCAGAATTTTGTTGCACTCCGTATCCGAGAAGGTAATGGGCAGTTAGTGCCATCAGAAGAACATACAACAAGTATTTAATACACTATTGCTTTCTGCAAGAAATGTCTCGACCTGAGCAGTCACGAGAGTAGTAATGCCTCACTCGACAAGCCAACACAATCATGTCTTACATGTGAGCTGCTACAATATATTGCATGTTGACAGGCAACATAAATTATGAGCATGATATCTAAGTTCAGAGGCAGTAATAAAGCAAGAAAAAATCGCGCGTGAATAATTCTTGCAGCGATTTACGTTATTATCTTAAGATTACAAGCAACAATGAAAATTACACTATTTTATTATTAACAGATAAATCAGTTGTCTTGAAATTACGACAAAATGACCAAATCAAATATGATAACTTAAACTTGTATTAATATCTATAATTTGAAGATTACATTATATGTTAGCTACTGCTACTTTAGGGAACTATATAATAAATTGCACCGATGTTATTATTGTTAGGTTAAATCTTTACAAGTAAACTAGTTTACTGCCCCCCTCCCCCCTCAAGACACCCAACTGAGATCCATTTTTCAGTTTCCGTTTTGTTATCCGGGGCTTCAAGGACAGAACTAGCACAGACACAGCCAATGCTGCCTTTTCGACTTTCTACAAATATTGAATTTAATCAGTTCGTGATTTGTTGCACTAACGAGCATTTCGTTTGTTTCACAAGGAACAATGCACTAATGAACATGTAGCCGGCGGGCTGTGCCTGGCTGCGCAAGGTTACCTGCGCGGGTCATGCGCTGGAGGCGAGGCAAGAGAGCTGCAGGAGCTGGTCCTCGGAGGCGGCTCGGTGTGTTCCACCGTGAAGTTGATGCCGCCGCCGCTGAGTGAACCTCCATGTAGCTGGCGCCGGCCAACTGATATCACATAACGAAAATAATACATAAATTAGCAACAAGTACATGCATGAATTACCGGGAAAGAGGCTCTTGAACTCTTTCCCCCCCCCCATCCCCCAACATTCACAACCCTTCCCCAGGTAGTGGGTTTGTTTAATGGTTTCCCATGTCTGGGAACGAAGCCTGCAATAATGATCACAAAGGTTCCCTTGGGCCAACCATTGATCTTTCCCGGGATGCAACCTCACAACAGTTGCCAACTCCGGGACCTGTTTACTGCTAGATAAAAAAAAACAAGAGGCATCAGAAAATGTGCCCAACCGTCTCTATGACACGACCGTGGATATAACTCGGGATCCTTGGTGATGAACCGAGGATGTAGACCACTGCGATACAGGACTTCTTTATTATGGGAGGCGACCTTAAGTGTTGTTTCCGGGGTTTAACACCCAACCACTTGAGCTGGACGGAAGAGCGACGGTCTCGCTTAGTGTAGGTCGGCGTTCAATCCCAACCGTCCAAGTGGTTGGGCACAATTCCTTCCCCCCTGTCGGAAAAAACTGACACCATTTACTAACTTTCAATGCAATATGCAGTTAATATTGCTGCTGTTTTGTACTTACAAATCAACCCCCTAGAAACAGTGCTTTAATTAATCATAGAAAACGAGCTCCAGTGGAATTTTCCCCAGAAGAAAACGGGGAATCATTGCCATGTAACCCTTAAATTCACCAGCTAATAATATTGGGAATTCTTAAACCATCAGTCTCTGGACTGTAAACGTCATAAAAACATTTCCCGTGAACCATCTTAATTATAAGTACTAATATAGATTAAATATAAACTCTCTTTCCACTTCTTGATAACACGCATCTGGAGAACAGCCAGTGCGGGAGTGAGAAAGAGCGGGAGTGGCCACTCTGACCCGGACAGTTCAAACGTCTCGTGTTGCCATTTCGATTATTTGTACCGAACAAGTTATTATCGAAGAGTTAGCTAGCACAAATTGTCACCGTCATTACCAGGGACAGGCATTGTATCCTTCCAGTATACGAAATGATTTATAGAAATCTATTCATTGTGTATATTTACTGTTATAATTATGCCATATATAAACAACAAGCTCAAGGGTGAGCAATAATTCAACCCTTTATTTCAGAATATTACAATATACATGTTAACAGAATAATTTATGTGCAATAAATATTACTGTGAAATCTCATTGGCAGGTGAATTGAGAAGTGAAGTCATTAATATGGAATCACTCAAAGACAGGAGACCACGTTACTGGCTGGCAACCCACTCGCTACAATAACAAAATGCTGAAGCCTTCTTATCATATAAGGCTTCCCATGTATTAATCATTTGTAGTTGTTGTTTCAACACATAGTTACATTGTAGTGAATGTCTACCAGTCGATAATTTCGATTGGTTGACAATATACATATAATATGACCCCCCAGTTTGTGTAGGAAACGAATTGTGGGAAATTACCATCATACAATCCACTTTAAATTCATACAGTCTGCTATCGAAACAAATAAATTAACGTAAGAAATAAATTACTATATAAATATAAATTATAATTAAAAGTAAGTAATATGAATTGCTAAATAAATAAATCTCACGAGACAGTTTCCCTACAACCCCGTCCCATCCCAAATCCTTATCTTGACCCCTTCCAAGTGCTATATAGTCGTAATGGCTTGGTGCTTTCCCTTGACAATTCCCTCCCCCTCCCTCCGGGGTTCAACGTCCCCGCGGCCCGGTCTCTGTCCAGGTCTCCTGTTTGGTGGTTTGGCCGTCAGGCTGGTGCTCAAAGCCTGACGTATGAATCACAACCTGGTTGATCAGGTATCCTTTGGAGGTGTTTGTCTAGTTCCCTCTTGAACACCGTGAGAGGCCGGCCAGCTATGTGTAGCGGGAGAGTGGTGAAAAGTACAGCAGAGTCTGCGTGAGATGCCACAACTCATCATGGTAGTGCTTGCTTCTCGAGAGGCTAGAGATGAGAGTTTAATCCCACCCCATTACCATAATATCTTCTTAAAGACACATAACGTCAATGTGATTTCATTACGAAATTATACAGCAAATCATTTTACGGACAAGTACTGAGCCTGGTCCAGGAATGGAACACTTTATAACTAATAATCTTTCTCGGGTCCAATGTGACGGCGTTATTTGTATTAATGTACATGGTTAACCCTACATGACCTCATCAGTTACAACCCCGCTCCTGTGCCAGGTAAGTTCACTATGGGCTCACCATAGCCCGTGCTACTTGGAAAGATTTGTTCCCAGTAGCTGAATTTAAAACACAACCCTACATAAAGCCGTGCTTATTCATGCTGCTGTCTTCCCGAAAGACGCCCACATAAACTCTTTCTTACAATGTAATTAAAAACATTTCTCATATATAAATCAAAATAAATGTATATTCTGGTTTTGTACATAGGCATCGGTCTCGTGGACAATTAATTGTATCTAGACTACACTCACAGCGGTGCGCTACACAATGCATGAATCAATTGCAAGTCATATTGAATTTCCTTTTATTCTTAAACATAGATTATGACTTCAAGGCTGAAAAATGTTTTGAGCATCTGTGACCCGATTACCTTCCTCTGGTTAAGCGTTGCATGTTATTTGTACAGTATTTACTCAACTCATCCTCCAGCCCCAAGCAGTAATTTAAATACTGAATTTGTATGTACCAAGTTAGTGCATTTTTGTACTTATTCAACAGACAACCAATTGACAGGATGGGTCTTCCATACAGTATAATAAACAAAAACAATCTGAAATATAAATTAATATTATATGAGAAAATCAGGAAGGATGAAGAGGATGCGAACCCAAGCATATTGATACATCACGTTAATATTATTTCTTTGTGCATTATTATACATTGTGAACTTATGTATAGTTAGGTCTGGGCTAGGTAAGGTGTTTTGGTTACGTTGACTTAGGGAGCGTTTACACTACAGGTGAAGGTGAACGAAGTAGATTTCGCCTCGAATATGACTAGATGGACAGTAAGTCCAAAACTGAGTTATGCAGAGTTTTTGTGTTCAGCATTTGATTTATACGTTAACAATATAAGTCAAATACTTATAGCCCTTTGTTTTGATAGTTTACAGCACACAGGTGAAGCATTTTTAGTGATGGACGTTGAACATCGAGAGTGAATCAGTTTAATTTAAGCAAAGCTTCGAACATATCTACTGGACCAACATGGGCAGTCCGTCTTCATAAATAAAAGCCAAATGCTCGTTAATCAAGCAGGTAAACACTTTACAAGGACTCTTTGAAGCACAACGAAGCACTGAAATCTTCAGAATACAAAACTGA
>WNGS01046184.1:0-13088 GCA_020271785.1 Procambarus virginalis
TGATCACACGTGGTGGGTCAAATTAGGTGTTCACAGCAGGAGCACGAGATATAATCTGGCTGAGAGAACTGCAAGGGACTCCAACAATGACTGGCGATGAAATGTGATTGGCGTGGAGCGGGGGTGGTGTGTTGGTTGGCGGCCAATGAGAACGCAAGACGGCCGCAAGTCGCTAGTTTGCTGGGAGTAGTAGTTGACAGGTCGACCAGGTGTGCAGAAGTGGGGGGGAGGAGGGAGTTGCAGGTGCGTGTGGCTGTCTTGATATATACGATTAAGCCACTATTAAACGTATCTTGCATATTGTTGAGAACGTGATGAAGTAAGGAAATAGCAGGCTCAATCTCTGGGAAGAGAGATTATTGTCACAATATATATAAAAAAATATAATTATATATATATATCAATATATATATATATATATATATATATATATATATATATATATATGTGTGTGTGTGAGGTATTGTAACGTGACGGTTATGTTACGTTGTTGGGTAGATTAGATACACATTGTTTAGTGAGTTTTCATATTTATATAGTAGTCTTGATTACAGTAGTCGGTTGGTGGCATTGTCGTAAACGTTGAGACGGAGCTTGGAACAGAGCAGAGAGCTGAGTGAGGCCGCAGTCGCGGAGCTCCATGTGGGAGAGCGTGGCGGCTCGATGGGGAATTGTGAGTGTCTGAACTCGGGGAGCGAGAGCGTGTAGCTCGATGCGGTCGTACTCTGCTGTCTGCTCTGTGTCGAAGCTGTAGCGTCTTGGATCGATTAGAACTGTACACGCCGAGTGGTACATTCTTTACTGTGGAAATTGTACTGTCCGCTATTGATTGATGAAGATTAAGCCACCCAAAAGGTGGCACGGGCATGAATAGTCCGTAAGTGGTGGCCCTTTTGAGCCATTACCAGTATCAAGAGCTGATACTGGAGATCTGTGGAGGCGCGACTGCACCGTGCGTGATGGGAGATGTCTCCCGTCTGTCCGCTATTCCTCATATCGCTTGCTAATATGGTGACTATACCTCAGCTCCTTCCAACAAGATGAGAAGAGTATTGCCTGTAATTAAGGAAAAGATTGTAGCTTATGTAATTAGTGCTAATTGGTTATGCTATTAAGATAATGAAATAATGGAGCGAGTATAAGATTAACTCGCTACAATATATATATATATATATATATATATATATATATATATATATATATATATATATATATATATATATATATATATATATATATATATGTCGTACCTAGTAGCCAGAACGCACTTGTCAGCCTACTATGCAAGGCCCGATTTGCCTAATAGGCCAAGTTTTCATGAATTAATTCTTTTTCGACAACCTAACCTACCTAACCTAACCTAACCTAAAATTTTCGGCTACCTAACGTAACCTAACCTATAAAGATAGGTTAGGTTAGGTTAGGTAGGGTTGGTTAGGTTCGGTCATATATCTACGTTAATTTTAACTCCAATGAAAAAAAATTGACCTCATACATAATGAAATGGGTAGCTTAATCATTTCATAAGAAAAAAATTAGAGAAAATATATTAATTCAGAAAAACTTGGCTTATTAGGCAAATCGGGCATTGCATAGTAGGCCAAAAAGTGAGTTCTGGCTACTAGGTACGACATATATATATATATATATATATATATATTATATATATATATATATATATATATATATATAACCTAGAAGGGTAAAAACTCTGGTGCAAGTGTAAGGACCCGTAGCTCGGAGAAGAAAATAAGAGTACTCAGAGAAGACCTTAGATGTACTCATATAGACCTTATGTCCTGTCGTGATGGTCAAGCGGATTAAGGCGTCCCTGTACATACCAGTTGCATTGCTCCTGGCAGTATGGGTTCGAGTCACTTCTGGGGTGTGAGTTTTCAGTTGCATATAGTCCTGGGGACCATCAGGCTTGTTCGCATTTGTGTTCCTCACGTGTTGCCCCCAATACCTGGTTTACCTGGTTGATACCTGGTTGATGGGGTTCTGGGAGTTCTTCTACTCCCCAAGCCCGGCCCGAGGCCAGGCTTGACTTGTGAGAGTTTGGTCCAATAGGCTGTTGCTTGGAGCGGCCCGCAGGCCCACATACCCACCACAGCCCGGTTGGTCCGGCACTCCTTGGAGGAATAAATCTAGTTTCCTCTTGAAGATGTCCACGGTTGTTCCGGCAATATTTCTTATGCTTGCTGGGAGGACGTTGAACAACCGCGGACCTCTGATGTTTATACAGTGTTCTCTGATTGTGCCTATGGCACCTCTGCTCTTCACTGGTTCTATTCTGCATTTTCTTCCATATCGTTCACTCCAGTACGAAGTTATTTTACTGTGCAGATTTGGTACTTGGCCCTCCAGTATCTTCCAGTGTATATTATTTGATATCTCTCTCGTCTTCTTTCTAGTGAGTACATTTGGAGAGCTTTGAGACGATCCCAATAATTTAGGTGCTTTACCTCGTCTATGCGTGCCGTATATGTTCTCTGTATTCCCTCTATTTCAGCAATCTCTCCTGCTCAGGATGAAGTGAGTACTGAGCAGTACTCAAGACGGGACAACACAAGTGACTTGAAGAGTACAACCATTGTGATGGGATCCCTGGATTTGAAAGTTCTCGTAATCCATCCTATCATTTTTCTGGCTGTCGCAATATTTGCTTGGTTATGCTCCTTAAACGTTAGGTCGTCAGACATTATTATTCCCAAATCCTTTACATGCTGTTTTCCTACTATGGGTACATTTGATTGTGTTTTGTACTCTGTATTATGTTTAAGGTCCTCATTTTTACCGTACCTGAGTACCTGGAATTTATCACTGTTAAACATCATGTTATTTTCTGATGCCCAGTCGAAAACTTTATTAATATCAGCTTGAAGTTTTTCAATGTCTTCAGCCGAGGTAATTTTCATACTGATTTTTGTGTCATCTGCAAAGGATGATACGAAGCTGTGACTTGTATTTTTGTCTATATCTGATATGAGAATAAGGAAAAGCAGCGGTGCAAGGACTGTACCCTGAGGTACAGAGCTTTTAACTGCACTTGGACTAGATTTTATATGGTTGACCGTTACTCGCTGAGTCCTGTTTGACAGAAAACTGAGTATCCAGCGTCCTACTTTACCGGTTATTCCCATTGACTTCATTTTGTGTGCTATCACGCCATGGTCACATTTATCGAAAGCCTTTGCGAAGTCCGTGTATATCACATCAGCATTCTGTTTTTCTTCTAATGCCTCAGTGACTTTGTCGTAGTGCTCAAGTAGCTGTGAGAGGCACGATCTTCCCGCTCGAAATCCATGTTGGCCTGGGTTGTGAAGGTCATTGGTCTCCATGAAATTGGTGACCTGACTCCTAATCACTCTCTCAAATACTTTTATGATGTGCGATGTTAGTGCAACTGGTCTATAATTCTTTGCCAATGCTTTGCTCCCTCCCTTGTGTAGAGGGGCTATGTCTGCTACTTTAAGTGCATCTGGTATCTCCCCCGTGTCCAAGCTCTTCCTCCACACTATACTGAGTGCCTGTGCTACCGGCACTTTGCATTTCTTTATAAATATTGAATTCCATGAGTCAGGACCTGGGGCCGAGTGCATGGGCATGTTTTCAATTTCTCTTTCAAAATTTAGTGCGCTCGTGTTGATATCAGTTATATTTACAGGGGTTTGAATATCCCGCATAAAGAAATTATCTGGATCTTCCACTTTCATGTTGTTTATTGGAGTGCTAAACATGTCCTCGTACTGCTTTTTTAGGATTTCACTAATTTCTTTGTCATCCTCCGTGTATGAACCTTCACTTGTACGAATAGGTCCAATACTGGCAGTGGTTTTTGCTTTTGATTTCGCATATGAGAAGAAATATTTTGGATTTTCTTTATTTCCTGAATTGCTTTCTGTTCTAACTGCCTTTCTTCAGTTTCATATGAGTGTTTCAATTTCCGCTCGATTTCTTCAATCTCCCTATTTAAATTATTCATTCTTTGACGGGAAATTCGTGTCTGCATAAGCAGTTCTGTTATTTTTTTCCTGCGTTTATACTGTCGTCTGCGTTCTCTTTCTACGTTAGATCTCTTTCTGGCTTTCCTCAAGGGAACATGTTTCAGACAGACTTGATACGCTTCCGAAGTCAGTTTTTCTATTCCTTCTGTAGGACTTGTATTACTTAAAACAGTTTCCCATGGAATGTTTGTAAGTTCCCTGTTTATTATCTCCCAGTCTATCCTTTTATTATTAAAATTGAATTTACTGAATAGCCCCTCTCGCTTTATCAACGTTTTAGGTCTATTCTGAGTATTGATGGTCGTATGCACTTCAATGAGCTTGTGATCTGAATATGTGGTATCTGATATCATAATGTCTCTGATAATGTCTTCGTTGTTCGTAAAGACCAAATCTAAAATATTTTCATTTCTCGTTGGCTCCGATATCTGCTGACTGAGTGAAAATGACCCAAAAAAATGAGGTGATTTGATAAAATGCTATGCCCAAGATTACCATCCGAGTGCCGGCGGGGAAGTGGTTCAAATAGCTTCAGCTATCACTTCCTTATGTCCGGTCGTGATGGTCAAGCGGATTAAGGCGTCCCTGTACATACCAGTTGCATTGCTCCTGGCAGTATGGGTTCGAGTCACTTCTGGGGTGTGAGTTTTCAGTTATATATATATATATATATATATGCCCAGCTGAGAGAGAGCCTCGTTACCTAACGCCCCGTAACTCTGATGCTCTTATTGGTCGCCCGGATGGTATCACAGTGAACCCCTGGAAGAATGGCAAGCAGTTGGTATGGGACTACACGTGCGTATCAACCCTGGCTAACACCTACATTGAACTCAGTGTTGCACAACCAGGTGGCGCTGCCACCCACAGGGAAGCAGCCAAATCCCGTAAGTATAGAGAACTGGATCACCACTACAATTTTGTCCCCATTGCTTCTGAGACACTCGGCGCCTGGGGTAAGAGTGCTACCAGTTTTTTGAAGGAACTGGGTTCTAGGCTCATTGAAACAACAAGGGACCCTAGAGCTGCCAGCTTTCTTTTCCAGCGCCTCAGCGTGGCGATACAGAGGGGAAATGCGCACTGCATCCAGGGTTCCTGCCCGCCATCTGAGGAGCTGGAGGAACTCTACAACTTATGATAACCATCTTTGTAACCATATGTAACTCCTTTTTTGTAACAAAGTTCAAATAAAGCAAATATATATGTGTACATACAAAAGAATGGGGGTGGTAGGAGAAGAAAATATTAGTGTTCAGTGAGAAACCACAAGGTCTCCTCTGAATACGTTTTATTTTCTTCTCCGAGGCTATGGGTCCCCACATTGGCACCAGAGGTGGTACCCTCACAAACTTTTATATATATATATATATATATATATATATATATATATATATATATATATATATATATATATATATATATATATATATATGGTGATGGTGTCATGGAGAGCATGACAGTGAAGATAGTGAAGGGTGGTGGTGAGTGAAGGTGAGAGTGGAGAACACTGACTGTGGGAGAATGAGAAGCAAAGGTCAGGTACACGGCCGATGCGCTCCAAGGACCTACAAGAAAGAGTCAGAGAAAAGTTTCAATTTATTCTCGTTGACTAAAATATCTCTGACGCCGTAATCAACACATCTCTTGCCTCTCACCCACGCTCTGTAAGTTTAATATAATATAACAACACATTAAAACAGCTTAGCTATCCCAAAAGGAGGAGAGGTGGGGGGGGGGGTCAAACCAGAGGGGACAGAGCTCTATTACAGCAGAATGGCAATGTGGGTAGAATTAGATGGGTGTGTGTGGGATGAGGAATGACGGTGCGGGCTCTCTCTGTCAACTCTCGTTTGTATAGACGCCACTGTCATTCCATCATGACGTCATGTGACAGTGCGACTTGTCATCATGACATTGTTATCTTCAGGTTGCGCGTGTCAACATGGCTCCACTACCTTCACCGACGACGTGTCAGAATGTTTCAATCATGTGTTGTGGACAAACTGGGGGGGGGGGGGGGGATTCTCCATCTGGACGGCCTCACTTGGGGTTGGTCGGTTTGCAAATCCCGTTGTTGTTGTTGTTGTTGTTTTAGATTTAGCTACTGGAAACAAAAAGTTCCAAGTAGCACGGGCTATGGTGAGCCCGTGGTGGACTTACCTGGCACAGGAGGGGGGCTGTGACTTTCAAATCTCGAAGGTCCATCATTTTAAGTAGAGCATGTAGAAAGGTGCAAGTGAAGCGAAAGGTTTTGGAAATGTGGAAAATAGAATGAGTTAAGATAGTTGGCGGACTGTCCGCCTTGCTGACACAAGTGTGTGTGTTCGGTACTTAAGTGTACTCACCTAATTCACCTATTTGTGCTTGCGGGGGTTGAGCTTTGGCTCTTTGGTCCCGCCTCTCAACCGTCAATCAACAGGTGTACAGATTCCTGAGCCTACTGGGCTCTATCATATATACATTTGAAACTGTGTATGGAGTCAGCCTCCACCACATCACTTCCTAGTGCATTCCATTTACTAACTACTCTGACACTGAAAAAGTTCTTTCTAATGTCTCTGTGGCTCATTTGGGTACTCAGCTTCCACCTGTGTCCCCTTGTTCGCGCCCCTCCAGTGTTGAATAGTTCATCCTTGTTTACCCGGTCGATTCCCCTGAGGATTTTGTAGGTTGTGATCATGTCCCCCCCCTTACTCTTCTGTCTTCCAGTGTCGTAAGGTGCATTTCCCGCAGCTTTTCCTTATAACTCATGCCTCTTAGTTCTGGGACTAGTCTGGTAGCATACCTTTGGACTTTTTCCAGCTTCGTCTTGTGCTTGACAAGGTACGGGCTCCATGCTGGGGCCGCATACTCCAGGATTGGTCTTACATATGTGGTGTACAAGATTCTGAATGATTCCTTATACAGGTTCCTGAACGCCGTTCTGATGTTAGCCAGCCTCGCATATGCCGTAGATGTTATCCTTTTTATGTGGGCTTCAGGAGACAGGTTTGGTGTGATATCAACTCCTAGATCTTTGTGTGTGTGTGTGTGTGTGTGTGTGTGTGTGTGTGTGTGTGTGTGTGTGTGTGTGTGTGTGTGTGTGTGTGTGTGTGTGTGTTGTGTATGTTCGGCAGTTAAGCTGAGCTTTCTTTTGGGAGTGACTGTAAGGTTAGTCTCATGTATTTTCTACAGACACCATATGGGTGTCTGTATAAAAAGTATAGATTAATGTTGTGTAGTATTCACATATACTCACTCGGTTGCTTATGTACATGTTTTAATATTTCTTTTCTGAGGGAGAGGGGTCCTGGTTCATATTTCACGTTGGAATTATATATTGTGGGGTTGGGTACCATTGGGTGGCTTCAAGCTCTTGGGCCACCAGGGGTACCATTGGGTGGCTCCAAGCTCTTAGGCCACCAGGGGTACCATTGGGTGGCTCCAAGCTCTTGGGCCACCAGGGGTACCATTGGGTGGCTCCAAGCTCTTGGGCCACCAGGGGTACCATTGGGTGGCTCCAAGCTCTTGGGCCACCAGGGTACCATTGGGTGGCTCCAAGCTCTGGGCCACCAGGGTACCATTGGGTGGCTCCAAGCTCTTAGGCCACCAGGGGTACCATTGGGTGGCTCCAAGCTCTTGGGCCACCAGGGGTACCATTGGGTGGCTCCAAGCTCTTGGGCCACCAGGGGTACCATTGGGTGGCTTCAAGCTCTTGGGCCACCAGGGGTACCATTGGGTGGCTCCAAGCTCTTAGGCCACCAGGGGTACCATTTGGTGGCTCCAAGCTCTTGGGCCACCAGGGTACCATTTGGTGGCTCCAAGCTCTTAGGCCACCAGGGGTACCATTGGGTGGCTCCAAGCTCTTAGGCCACCAGGGGTACCATTTGGTGGCTCCAAGCTCTTGGGCCACCAGGGTACCATTGGGTGGCTCCAAGCTCTTGGCCACCAGGGGTACCATTGGGTGGCTCCAAGCTCTTGGGCCACCAGGGGTACCATTTGGTGGCTCCAAGCTCTTGGGCCACCGGGGGTACCATTGGGTGGCTCCAAGCTCTTGACCACGGCTGTGGGAGTGGGCGTATGCTTCTAACATTGGGACTTGTAACATTAGAATGGTGCTCCACACCCTGGTGCCTTGGTGCTGTAGTCTGATGTTTAATGGTTGTGTTCAGGGCGTCATCAGAGTTCCCTAACAGCTTTGCTCTTACACTGTCACTGTCCGGTAGAAAGAACTTTTTCAGTGTCAGAGTAGTTAACAGATGGAATGCATTAGGCAGTGGCGTGGTGGAGGCTGACTCCATACACAGTTTCAAGTGTAGATATGATAGAGCCCAGTAGGCTCAGGAACCTGTACACCAGTTGATTGACGGTTGAGAGGCGGGACCAAAGAGCCAAAGCTCAACCCCCGCTAGCACAATTAGGTGAGTACATACTCTCCTTCCAAGGGCTGTATATAGTCACACTGGCTTAATGCCTTCTAATAATTACCTTAATCTACCCACCCACCGTTACATCAATCCGGTATTTAACTGTTTTCTTTATTTCATCTATCTTTTTTCCTCCCGTTTTCCTCGGATAGATGTTTGTTCTCTAATTACTTTGTATTTACCTCAACGTGAGAAGGGAAGGGAATTATCAGGGAAAAGCGTCAAACCATTACGATTATATAGCACTGGGAAGGGATCAGGATAAGGATTTGGTGAGGGGGGGGAGGAGGAATGGTGCCCAACCACTTGGACGGTCGGGATTGATGGTCCTCCCTCAACGTGAGAACCATCAGGAGATAAATATGCTGATTATGTATTTAGCTGATGACTAATGAATATAGATGACGGGTTATTGTAGGTGGGGGGGAGGGGTCGCGCAGGATTGTATTGTTCGTGTGACTGTATTGTTCGTGTGACTGTATTGTTCGTGTGACTGTATTGTTCGTGTGACTGTATTGTTCGTGTGACTGTATTGTTCGTGTGACTGTATTGTTCGTGTGACTGTATTGTTCGTGTGGCTGTATTGTTCGTGTGACTGTATTGTTCGTGTGACTGTATTGTTCGTGTGACTGTATTGTTCGTGTGGCTGTATTGTTCGTGTGACTGTAGTGTTCGTGTGACTGTATTGTTCGTGTGGCTGTATTGTTCGTGTGACTGTATTGTTCGTGTGACTGTATTGTTCGTGTGGCTGTATTAACCCAGCAGGTGAAGGCGGCGGTCGACTGGGTAGCTTAAGTTGTCAGTTTTATACAACAGTTTAAACGACGTTTCTTTTGGGAAATGTGTTGGGGAGTGTGGGTGTCATGTGGTGCCATCCTTGGCACTTGTCGCCAGGGGTAGAGGTGCCTGGGGTAGAGCAGCCAGGGGTAGAGGTGCCTGGGGTAGAGCAGCCAGGGGTAGAGGTGCCTGGGGTAGAGGTGCCAGGGTTAGAGGTGCCAGGGTTAGAGGTGCCAGGGTTAGAGGTGCCAGGGTTAGAGGTGCCAGGGTTAGAGGTGCCAGGGATAGAGGTGCCAGGGGTAGAGCTGCTAGGGGTAGAGCTACTAGGGGTAGAGCTGCTAGGGGTAGACCTGCCAAAGGTAGAGCTGCCACGGGGTAGAGCTGCTAGGGGTAGAGCTGCCACGGGGTAGAGCTGCTAGGGGTAGAGCTGCTAGGGGTAGAGCTGCCACGGGGTAGAGCTGCCAGGGGTAGAGCTGCCAGGAGTAGAGCTGGGGTTCCTGGTCTCTGCGGCGCCTTCCAGAGACCGGGGACTCTGGCCCACATTTCCCAAGCCTGCCGCAAGACGCATGCGGCTCGGGTGAAGCGTCATGACGATATCACCCGGCTTGTAGCCGGCCGCCTGCGGCAGAGAGGTTGTGCGAGGGAACGTGAGCTCCCTATACCGGATAGAGGGACCTTCTGCAAGCCTGACATCATCGCTTGCAAAGGTGACGAGGCCTATATATTAGACACCCAGGTCTCTGCTGATAACTCCCCACTCTCCCGTCCACAAGTGTGACACCCTGGAGAGCCTTCAGTGGGTCAGGGATCATACCATCACCCTTAACTGGAGAGGGGAAGGGTGCAGGGAAGAGTGCACGTGGGCTTCAGGATACGGGCCTCACCAAGGGCCACCTTGAGATGTGCTCTGTGCAAGCCCTAACCTGGACATATTCCCTCTATAGGATATGGTCCAAGTCCACGTCCAGGGATCACAGTACAATGGGTGCACGTGGGGGGGAATATGGTTGTGGGAGTATGTCTCCCAAGATCCTCCCACAGCTGACTTGAATGGCTCATTGCAGTGCACAGTGCACTGATCTCCGTGCACAAAGCCTATCTCTCTTAATCCTGGATAGTTTTCTGGCATGTTGGGTATCTCCAGAATGCCCATTTAACCAGGAACACTGTAAAAATACGTAGGCCGCCGTACGTCCAGGCAGGAAGTAGATACAGGAAAGTGTTAAGCATACTGGCCACCAAGGGTCAGTGAGTACATGCCTGGAGGAGAGTGTGGGACCGAGGGGAGACGCCAGCAGCGTCTGACCTCTGGGGTCAACCGGCGCGATGTTGAATAACAGCTATGACGTGTTCATGACGTCACTCCTGCTACTGCTCATCGAAGGAGCTAATATGATTGGTTCCCGCTCATTTGCTGCAATGCTATTGGTCAATTGTAACTCTTTTGTGTGTGCCCACGAGACGCCCTGAGCTTCAGGCAAGATTCATTCTTGTGAGGGATCTCTTGCAAAGTGGACGTGTTCTGTTCTACCGGCCAATAGACTGAACACCGTCTAACCCTCACCGTCAAGTTAACTCAGCGTCTTTGCGATATACCACACACTCGCCCAGAATCACGTGTGCGAATATATGGTTTACAAGCCTAAAGTGACAAATCTCCAGAGCGAACCAGACTGGTATCAGGTAACCCCTGGTGACAAAGATCGTTGTGAGTGACCTAGAGTGAACTAAGGCAGTGCCGCCGCCTAAGTAATCTGTGTGTGACATTACCACAGTGTACAGTGTAGTGCATGGTACCGCCGCCAGCCGCCGCCAGCCGCCGCCGCCGCCGCCCTCACTCCTACGTGACGTCACCACCTCACGCACCGCCAGTGCCAGTGAGTGCGCGTCTGTCTGTCTGTTAAGCATACAGCACGCCCTACTCACGAAATCATCTCAAGATACTGCGAGTACCCTCCGTGTCTACGAGCGAAACCAGCTGTCAGGCCACCTACGAGTGCTTGTATAAATGTGCCTGACTGAGTGAGTGAGTAAGGAAGGGTACCTTATCTGTAAGTACAAGATCTTGTTATTGTTTATTGTGTCTGTGTTGATCTGAGGGATCAACCACAGTTCTCACCTTCTTATACCTGTCGCAGGTTATAGGTGAATCGACGGTGAATGCGTGTTTATCTGTGTGGTATCACTGCATTTCACTCGTCTGTGGATGTGAGCTTCACATACTCCACACATTTAGTTATTGTGTGATTATTATTGTGTTTATTGCATATCATCATTACCGAGTATCCGGTTGGAACTCTTGTGATCCCTTTGCATGCCGGCAGTTAGGTTGCCGTGTTAGTGATTGGCTGTCAACTGTGTTAAGTTAGGTGTTTCTCCACGAGTGGATACGAGTCGATTAGCCAGACGTCAAGAGTCTCGCTAATGCAACCATAGCTTTGCTGACGCCAATCGAAAGTAAATCAAGCATCCTGTGTATTAGTGGTTAAGTTAGTAAATAAACTACTGTTAAGCTTTATGCGGTGTTTCCGTTGAACCACTTCTGAATACTGCCAATATTACTCCAGCCTTCAGCTCTAAGTGTCTTCAACACAGAGTTGCCTGTAAGTCACTAAACTATAAATTTTATGAGGACCCTAGGAGTCCCTTAAAGTGTTACATCATTGAGGAGATTCCAACGACCAACGTGGAGCAGGACCAGGTGAGTCTAGTCTGAGAAGAGACCCACAAAGACTCTAACTCGACCTTGTTCCCAGGCCCTGTACGGTTGCTCTCGTAGTTTCTATTCTGCTAATTCCGACAGCTTCGTGAAGCGTCTGCCTCATGTACATTGGCGACGTACGCATTGCAGTCGTGACAGAAAAAAAAGAAAAAACCCCCACAATGGTGGCGATGGGGGGACACACAGCCAGGACAGCTGGTAGCTAAATACCTAGGTAGGGTCGTCATGGACGGGTACCACTTCCCCGAATGGTTTCTACCAGGAGGGAGGAGGACCTGGTCGGTGCCCACCAGTGGGTATGGCAGCGGCCGGAGGGGACACCCCCCCCCCCCGTGCCCTCACGCGACAACCTTCCCGCTCCGGGGCCTCCGTAAAAGCTTCCACGTTGAAATATTTCTGCATGTATGCTGTCGTCTGAGTCGTCATACCTGCCACTTAGGCAGCTTGTTGTTTTGCCCTCAGCTTTAGTATCGGGTGAGAATAGCTTGAGCTACCTCATCCCTTTGTGTGTATTTACCTCAATAAACTTATTTCAATTTCAATTCAGCTTTAGTTCTTTTTTAATGATATACTGTGCACGGCTCCCTTTGAGTGCTGTCTTGGATAAGAATAATAAAATACAACGTATTGTTGTTATTGTAGTAACCATTATAATCGTCATGTTATCTCGTGTGAGTGAGTTGTGTCAACTAACCATTTAGTTGGCTTTTAGCTCGTGTTGGTATCTTTTAGTTGGTGTTGGTAGGGAAATATGTGTATTAAGGCACCCCGCTCCTCCCCCCCCCTCATGCCCTGGGGTTGGGGGCAACGATGCCCTGAAGCTATATAAAAACCCTACACCCCAAGGTTCTTACGGGCTCACCATAGCCCGTGCTACCTGGACACTTCGTCCTGAGTAGCTAAATCTTTAACAACAACAACAACCCGAAGTTCCAGGTAAGTCCACTACGGGCTCGCCATAGCCCGTGTTACTTGGAACTTTTAGTTCCCAGAAGCTGGATCTAAAACAATAACAACCCCGCGAAGTAGCAAAGGGGGAATAAAAATAGACATTGTTAGCCAATTGAACCTTTTGATATAATAAGCCCGTGACCTGGGGCCAGAGTCACGAAGCAGTTACTCAAGGAAACAAAGTCGCCAAAGATTGAGGAAAAGTATGTAACAGGTTCGTAAGTG
>WNGS01046185.1:0-10311 GCA_020271785.1 Procambarus virginalis
ATATATATATGTATATAGTCCTGGAGGGATCGTTCAGCCTTGTTCGATTATATATCCCTAAATACTGATGTGTGTCAGGAGGCGTTGTCCTCTTACGTTACCCCAAGGTCGCTCAGTAGAGGAAGGGTGGGGACCCCACCCCTACTCAGACTAACCTGTTTTTTTTTTTGTTACACCTGCCCCATAGAGGATGAGGGGTGTGGCTGCTCTCACCCGTGTTATAACAATTCATTTTGACTAAATGATACTGTCATACTACTACTGTATAAATGAACATATTCATACCACTATATACAACAGTTACCTCCAGTTTTTCCACCGTTTTCTCGACCGCTACTACTCACCCCTGGATGACCTAATATGGACTGGCTCTATGTGGCACTCGCTTTGATTTCCTTATCTGATTTCCATACATAGGTGGTATGGGACGGCACATTCCATCTACTGACCTCGGTGATAAAAATTACTACCTACTACGACAGGGGTGTGTTGGGGAACAAGCTGTAAGCCTAGCAGAGGTGGACACCACCCACCACATCCAAGTGGGTCCTTAACACCTTATTCCTTAATTAAGGAACACGAACGAGTAAAGCAGCTTGGGATACAGACGAACCAGATCACAAGTTGATTTGCATGCATTTCTTGTCGCATATAGAGAGGCGAGAGACATGAGCAATGCTACACGAAATAAACATTGGGAAGAGTTCCTACAAAGTATAAACGAGCAAACATCACTTATTGAAGTTTGGGAAAAGATACGAAAAATCTCGAAGTAACCCAACCAAACCACTGCACCCCAGCCCACTAGAACAAGCAATCATTCTCCTTGACCAATTTGCACTAACATCAAGGTATAATTCGCTCCTAATTAACATACAGAAGAAAATGACATGTTGAATCTTGAATCATGTTGTTCAACGTTCTAATACATAAACCTAATAAAGATCTTCCAACTAATAATGAAGACACGGTCATTTGTTATGCTGATGGCATATGTTTACAGGCTGCCTCCGAGCCTAGAATGCAAGTTCTGCTCGATGCTTTTGCTACTAAAGCTGAGAAATGTGGCCTCCTTATCTCTGAACAGAAAACTCGTGCCCTCATTCCATGTGGTATTCCACCACACAATTTATCATATAGATGGGAGAGCACTTGAGAAATGCGAGTGCATTTACAGATACCTTGGTGTCCCCATTAACGACCCTGGGTACCTTTCCCAGACTCTCCTCTTGAGAGAAGAGAGATTAAAACCTTTGTGCGTTCTTGTTGGAGTCGATCATGGAATTAACGTGAGACTTGCTAGAATGTTCTATGCATCATTTATACGCTCTGCGATTGACTACAATTCTCTACGTCTCACACAGTTCACAGATAAGGAGCTAAAATTATTTGAAACCTTGTAAAATGAAACTATGCGTCTCACCCTTTAGGCTCCAAAGTCCACGAGAATAGTTAATATGAGAGCAGAGTTAAAATTATCTATCAAAAGTGAGAGAATTTTGTCCATTAGCACAGTTTTCGGCGTGAAGGCATTGCATAGATCTAGGCAACACATGAAATTTCAACCTAAACTTTCTAATATGCTACACATACCTCAGGTCTATAGAAGAAGAGGGAAATCTGATTATGCATTTTGGTTCTACAAGGTAGCCAACGCCATCAAAATATTAAATAACTGCCCAGCTCAATTAATGATTAATCAACAAATTAATCCCTGGAATAACTGGGATCTATCGGTTAATTTTGTAAATGCACCCAAGAGAGTGAACACTCTACATTATTAAAACATTTAACACTGTGGAGCATCACTGAGGTACCCAGGTTATGGGTAACGATGTGTATCAGTGTTATGCCGACGGTTCTGTAGAAAAAGGTGGACGATGTACCGGATGCGCATGTAATATATTTAAACAATCTTATCTCGCACATTCAGCAATGAAGCGCGTCAGTGATTGGGCAAGTACAACTCAAACCGAACTTGCAGGCATATACCTTGCCAATGAATTTTTAAAAGACAAAGTCAGTGGACTTATATGCTCTAACTTGCAGAGTGCACTCCTGGCCCTGAATGCACATAGTAGTATCATCCAGAAAATAGTTAGTGATATTCGAATGAAAAGTTTTAGCCGAAAAAAAAAGATTTGAAATTAAATTCCCTTGGATACCACTACATTTTGGCATCTCAAAGTATGACACGGTTGATATGCTTGCAAAGACAGCCTGTAGTAGATCAGTAGTAGAAATTGATATGGGTGTTTCATTAGCAGCAACAAAGAGCATACTTAAATAAATATCTAATGAAAATCTTGCTTATCTAACAAATTCACAAACACCTGAAAGCTGTAGCAATAAACATTTTGATAAATATCGCGAGGAGACATTCATATTATGGAACTAATAGACCAAGAACTCGGCAATGTGATGCTATAGTGGCCAGAATACATCTGTGATATAGACGTATCTGGCAGCTTTCTCAAAACTCAAATGTCGAATACATCATGTGTCAACTTTGTGAAAGTGTCGAATACACCATGTGTCAACTTTGTGAAAGTGTCGAATACACCATGTGTCAACTTTGTGAAAGTGTCGAATACACCATGTGTCAACTTTGTGAAAGTGTCGAATACACCATGTGTCAACTTTGTGAAAGTGTCGAATACACCATGTGTCAACTTTGTGAAAGTGTCGAATACACCATGTGTCAACTTTGTGAAAGTGTCGAATACACCATGTGTCAACTTTGTGAAAGTGTCGAATACACCATGTGTCAACTTTGTGAAAGTGTCGAATACACCATGTGTCAACTTTGTGAAAGAGAAAACATGCACTCCCATGAACATTATATTGTAGAATGTCCCATACTGACTGACTTTCGACCTCCTGGGCTGAGGTATGCTGAACTGTGTAACTACTATAAATACTGGAACACTTGATGATATATTGAACTTGTTCCCAAGATTGACTATGAAATTCATCAGTTATACAATGTTTGTGATGTAACTATAACCTTAGCTTGTAAAAGCACCTTAATCACCTTCAGTGGTTAAGTGCTTAATAACACACTTGTTTCTATAGCAGCTATCATACCGTCAAAGGAGAGATATAAATGTATGTGAATATGTGTACGTGAATGTGTGTGTACATACGTATATATATATATATATATATATATATATATATATATATATATATATATATATATATATATATATATATATGTATATATATATATATATATATATATACATATATCTATATATATATATATATATATATATATATATATATATATATATATATATATATATATATATATATATGTATATTTGTTTATGTATGTATATGTGTGTGTATGTGTATGTACAGGCGAAGAGTCACAATAACGTGGCTGAAGTATGTTGACCAGATCACACACTAGAAGTTGAAGGGACGACGACGTTTCGGTCCGTCCTGGACCATTCTCAAGTCGCTTGTGATGAGGAGGTAGAGAACGAGAAATAATTAGGCAAGAGAGAGGTGAGGAGGAAAGTAAGGTGTAGAGAAAAGTAGTAATAATGAGAACTGCAGAAGGCCTATTGGCCCATACGAGGCAGCTCCCATTATAACGAAGGAAAGGTAATAGGAATATGCAGAGGATAGCAAGGGAGCGTAGGAGAAGACAATGAACAGAAAAAGGGGAGAAGAGAGAAAGAAAGGAAAGAGAAAGAAAGATAAATGGAAGGGGTAAGCTTATGTTAAGTCACGTTTGTTAGAAAGATTAGAGCATTTGAGTATGTACTGTGAAAGGGAAGAGTCCACAGCAACAAAGCCAGGACTCAAGTTCATGTTGGGTACATTGTGTATAAGAGCCGATTCTACAAGACGGCGTCTGTGAAGAGTAGAGGCAGGAAAGATTATTTTGGAGGAAGACCAATCAATGGGATGATTAGAATCCCTCACATGGCAGAAGAGAGCATTGTTAGTGTCTGCAGACTTAACACTTCTCTTGTGTTCTTTAAGTCTGTCATTCAGTGTACGGCCAGTTTCACCAAAGTATTGGAGAGGACAAGATGAACAGGAAATAGAGTAGACACCAGCAGCATTAGAAGCAGGAGGAGCAGTGTGAACTAGATTGCTACGAAGTGTGTTAGTTTGTCGAAAGGCGAGTTTAATGTCAAGAGGACGAAAGGTATTGGTAAAAGTTTTGAGTTCAGATATGAAGGGAAGGCATAGTACAGTGCTACTAGTGTTGGAAGCAGGTTTAGGATGAAAGAAATTTCGTTTAGCTTGAGAGTAGGCAGAGTTGATGAAATGCAAAGGATAACCAAGGCGAGATTCTAACTCTAGTACTCTTTCGGACCTGTCTGCCTTTAGAGGGGCCCTTATCCCCGTTCTTGACAGCTTGTTTTCTAAAAATCACCACCTTCCTCGTCGCTTCCAGCTTGCCCTTGCCTCCCTAAAATCTAACAACTCTATTCTTATCCTTCCGTCCGACAAAGGCAATTCGGTGGTTGTCCTTGACCGTGAGGACTACCTCCGGAAAGCAGATGTCTTGCTCTCTGACTCTCGCACTTATGCTCCTCTGACTTCTAACCCTTTGGATCGCCTCAAAACTTCCTTTAACCGCAAACTAAGACAGCTCTCTAGTCTTTGCCCTCCTGACTTTGATCTCATTAAGCGTTTCCGTGTCATCTGCCCTTCACTTCCTTATTTCTATGGTCTTCCTAAGACTCATAAACCTGGTGTTCCTCTTCGTCCTATCATTTCTTCACGGGGCTCTGTCAGCTATTCTCTTGCCTCCTGGCTCGCTAAAACCCTGACACCTTACCTTGGCACTTTTTCCCCTGCCCACCTTCGTCACTCTCAGGACTTCATAGAAAGACTGCGCCTGCAACCCTCTTGTAAGATGCTTAGTCTTGATGTCGACTCTCTGTTCACTAATGTTCCGCTCGATGACGTTCTCTCTTTCCTTAGACGGAAGGCGTCAGAGGGCCTCCTTCCTCTCCCACTTCCACTGACGTTTTCCTCGATCTCATTAGACTCTGTGTTGAATCTAACTCTTTCTCTTTTAACGGTAAATATTACACTCAAACTTTCGGTGTCGCTATGGGTCCCCTCTCTCCCCTGTTCTTGCTAATTTCTACATGGAATACTTCAAAACTGTTCTTCTTCCTTCTATTGATACTCGTCCCTCTCTCTGGCTTCGCTATGTTGATGACATTTTGCTTTAGGCTCATGACCTTATCTTTTCCAGCCTTTCCTCGCCTCTCTTAATAATCTGGCTCCTTCTATCCATTTCAAAGTTGAGTGGGAATCTAATTCCCTCCTTCCTTTTCTTGATGTTCATGTTCACAGCTCTGTGTCTGGGTTCTCTTTCTCTGTCTACCGCAAAACCATGCCATAGTGGCATGTACATTCACTTCTTTTCCTACCATCCCCTTCTGTTAAGAAAATGTCCTCGTCTCTCTCTTCCTCCGCGCTCTACGCATCAGCGACCCTCAGTTTCTTGATTCTGAAATTTCCTTTATCTACAAATCATTCTCTCGCCTTGGTTATCCTTTGCATTTCATCAACTCTGCCTACTCTCAAGCTAAACGAAATTTCTTTCATCCTAAACCTGCTTCCAACACTAGTAGCACTGTACTATGCCTTCCCTTCATATCTGAACTCAAAACTTTACCAATACCTTTCGTCCTCTTGACATTAAACTCGCCTTTCGACAAACTAACACACTTCGTAGCAATCTAGTTCACACTGCTCTCCTGCTTCTAATGCTGCTGGTGTCTACTCTATTTCCTGTTCATCTTGTCCTCTCCAATACTTTGGCGAAACTGGCCGTACACTGAATGACAGACTTAAAGAACACAAGAGAAGTGTTAAGTCTGCAGACACTAACAATGCTCTCTTCTGCCATGTGAGGGATTCTAATCATCCCATTGATTGGTCTTCCTCCAAAATAATCTTTCCTGCCTCTACTCTTCACAGACGCCGTCTTGTAGAATCGGCTCTTATACACAATATACCCAACATGAACTTGAGTCCTGGCTTTGTTGCTGTGGACTCTTCCTTTCACAGTACATACTCAAATGCTCTAATCTTTCTAACAAACGTGACTTAACATAAGCTTACCCCTTCCATTTATCTTTCTTTCTCTTTCCTTTCTTTCTCTCTTCTCCCCTTTTTCTGTTCATTGTCTTCTCCTACGCTCCCTTGCTATCCTCTGCATATTCCTATTACCTTTCCTTCGTTATAATGGGAGCTGCCTCGTATGGGCCAATAGGCCTTCTGCAGTTCTCATTATTACTACTTTTCTCTACACCTTACTTTCCTCCTCACCTCTCTCTTGCCTATTTATTTCCCGTTCTCTACCTCCTCATCACAAGCGACTTGAGAATGGTCCAGGACGGACCGAAACGTCGTCGTCCCTTCAACTTCTAGTGTGTGGTCTGGTCATCAATATGTGTATGTATGTGTATGTATGTATGTGTGTGTGTATACAAGATTTGTGGAAAACTGGTCAGAATTGCATTTCACTTTTGTAAACGCACATTAATGACATTATGTAAAAAGACACATTGAATACTGTTTATGTTGGGCAGACGTAAGCCTGTGTATTTATAAATGTAGGTTAGATTAGTATTGTATAAGCATCACAATCACCTGCTGTGGTTGATTGTTTAATAAATCACTTAACTATAGGTTTAACAGATCTCTAACTCTGTCCATTGAAGCCAGAAGAAATGTGTATATGCTTATTAGCATTGTAAATGTGTGGCCACGTCTGTGGTAGAAAATAATACTAAAAAACTGCTACCAGGGAGGAAAGTGCTCCCTCATATTGGTGCACCTGGTCCTGATACTGCAACCAGGGAGGAAAATACTCCCTCATATTGGTGCACCTGGTCCTGATACTGCTACCAGGGAGGAAAATACTCCCCCATATTGGTGCACCTGGTCCTGATACTGCTACAAGGGAGGAAATGACAGATTTAATGTGATTATCAGGTAATCTTATTCCTGACTCATTACATGATACTGTAAATGATGAATGGAGAAATCTATAGTTTTACTTTACACATGTTCAAATACCTTCTGATCCTCTAGTTGCTTTACCTCTTTCATCAGTGCTTTAGAGAGTATTTGCTCAAAATAAATTGATCAATGGATATTACTAACGATGTTGTGATTATATCGTATATGACACTAAATGAGATATCTGGCGGTCCTTGGGTCTCTGCTTCCTTATCCAGTTCTCTCTCACAAGAAGCAACTACATGCCCAACACGCTAAGTACGAAAACACAAAACACACGACGAAACTACAACGTTGCAACAACGTTGGAACCAGGTTTAACACCTAACAATTGTAACAACGTTCCAATACGTCATAAAAACATTATAGCAAGATGTAACTACTTTATTACAAGTTGTAACAAGGGAATCATAGGGACCGTTACATTGTGTGTTTGTAGGGTAACAACAACGTTGTTGACTTTCGTTACATTGATGCAATGTTGCAACAACGTTGTGGTTACGTTGTGTGACGCGCAGATGAATGTGTTAAAACTCTATGGAAAGCAAGAACACCATTTCAGACTTCATAGGAATCTGCCCAACCATTTGGGCTGGACGGTAGAGTAATGGTCTCACTTCATGCAGGTCGGCGTTCATCCCAAATCTTTATCCTGATCACTTCCAAGTGATATACTGTTGTAATGGCTTGGCACTTTCTGCTGATAATTCCCTTTCCTTCAGAGGAGTCGGTTGTCGCAATAGGAGTCAATCCTACTTAAGGAAAGGCATGGAGGGGGGAGGGGGGCGGACCCCCCGACCGTGCTGCCACATTCTCCAGACAATTACCATGAAAAATTGCACGATGCTCAACACAAGAGTCTGGACGCCGACCTCGGACAGACATTCTTGTTTATATACATGGATGAACGGGCGGATGATTCCCAGCTTCAGTGGTGGTGTTCCTGTGAGCGTACAGTGGTAGTGTTCCTGCGAGGGTACAGTGGTGGTGTTCCTGTGAGCGTACAGTGGTGGTGTTCCTGTGAGGGTACAGTGGTGGTGTTCCTGTGAGCGTACAGTACTCACCTAGTTGTGCTTGCGGGGGTTGAGCCCTGGCTCTTTGGTCCCGCCTCTCAACCGTCAATCAACAGGTGTACAGTTTCCTGAGCCTATTGGGCTCTATCATATCTACACTTGAAACTGTGTATGGAGTCAGCCTCCACCACATCGCTTCCTAATGCATTCCATTTGTCAACCACTCTGACACTAAAAAAGTTCTTTCAAATATCTCTTTGGCTCATTTGGGCACTCAGTTTCCACCTGTGGCCCCTAGTGCGTGTGCCCCTTGTGTTAAACAGCCTGTCTTTATCAACCCTGTCGATTCCCCTGAGAATCTTGAATGTGGTGATCATGTCCCCCCTAACTCTTCTGTCTTCCAACGAAGTGAGGTTTAATTCCTGTAGTCTCTCCTTGTAGCTCATACCTCTCAGCTCGGGTACTAGTCTGGTGGCAAACCTTTGAACCTTTTCCAGTTTAGTCTTATGCTTGACTAGATATGGACTCCATGCTGGAGCCGCATACTCCAGGATTGGTCTGACATATGTGGTATATAATGTTCTGAAAGATTCCTTACACAAGTTTCTAAAGGCCGTTCTTATGTTAGCCAACCTGGCATATGCTGCTGATGTTATCCTCTTGATATGAGCTTCAGGGGACAGGTCTGGCGTGATATCAACCCCCAGGTCTTTCTCTCTCTCTGACTCTTGAAGTATTTCATCTCCCAAATGATACCTTGTATCTGGTCTCCTGCTTCCTACCCCTATCTTCATTACATTACATTTGCTTGGGTTAAACTCTAACAGCCATTTGTTCGACCATTCCTGCAGCTTGTCCAGGTCTTCTTGAAGTCTCAAGCTGTCCTCCTCTGTCTTAATCCTTCTCATAATTTTGGCGTCGTCAGCAAACATTGAGAGGAATGAGTCTATACCCTCTGGGAGATCATTTACGTATATCAGAAACAGGATAGGTCCAAGTACAGAGCCCTGTGGGACTCCACTGGTGACTTCACGCCAGTCTGAGGTCTCACCCCTCACTGTAACTCTCTGCTTCCTATTGCTTAGGTACTCCCTTATCCACTGGAGCGCCCTACCTGTTACTCCTGCCTGTTTCTCCAGCTTATGCATCAACCTTTTATGGGGTACTGTGTCAAAGGCTTTCCGACAGTCAAAAAAATGCAGTCCGCCCACCCTTCTCTTTCTTGCTTAATTTTTGTCACCTGATCGTAGAATTCTATCAAGCCTGTAAGGCAAGATTTACCCTCCCTGAACCCATGTTGATGGGTTGTCACGAAGTCTCTTCTCTCCAGATGTGTTACTAGGTTTTTTCTCACAATCTTCTCCATCACCTTGCATGGTATACAAGTTAAGGACACTGGCCTGTAGTTCAGTGCCTCTTGTCTGTCACCCTTTTTGTATATTGGTACTACATTAGCAGTCTTCCATATTTCTGGTAGGTCCCCTGTTTCCAGTGACTTACTATACACTATGGAGAGTGGTAAGCAAAGTGCTCCTGCACACTCTTTCAATACCCATGGCGAGATTCCATCCGGCCCAACAGCTTTTCTCACATCCAGCTCCAATAGGTGCTTTTTGACCTCATCTCTTGTAATTTCGAACCTATCCAAGGTCACCTGGTTTGCTGCCACCTCTCCCAGCGCCGTGATATCTCCCTGTTCTATTGTAAAGACCTCCTGGAACCTTTTGTTGAGTTCTTCACACACCTCTTTGTCATTCTCTGTGTACCTGTCCTCGCCCACCCTAAGTTTAATCACCTGTTCCTTCACTGTTGTCTTCCTCCTGATGTGACTGTGTAGTAGCTTTGGTTCAGTCTTGGCTTTGTTAGCTATATCATTTTCATACCTTTTCTCAGCTGCTCTTCTCACACTGACATACTCGTTCCTGGTTCTCTGGTATCTCTCTCTACTTTCTGGTGTTCTGTTATTACGGAATTTCCTCCATGCCCTTTTGTTCAGCTCCTTTGCTTTCATACATTCCCTATTAAACCACGGATTCTTCCTTTGCTTCTCTGTTTTTTCCTGTTGGGCTGGGACAAACCTGCTTACAGCCTCCTGACATTTTTGGGTGACATAGTCCATCATGTCTTGTACGGACTTGGTTCCGAGTTCTGTGTCCCAATGTATATCCCATAGGAATTTATTCATCTCCTCATAGTTTCCCTTTCGGTACGCCAGCCCTTTGGTTCCCAGTTCTTTTTTGGGGTGATAATTCCTAGCTCAACCAGGTACTCAAAGCTCAATACACTC
>WNGS01046189.1:0-19343 GCA_020271785.1 Procambarus virginalis
CCTGTGATCGCCCACCATAGACCAGCATCAGGCTGACCAGGATCTCGTTGGCGTTTGACAGGCGGTCGCGCAGGCAGCGCCGTGACACCGGCCCAGAGGCATGCCCGCCGACCACGCAGGCCAGCACACCCAGCAACCAACCACACCCGGCCCGATTCACGGACCGGCCGTCAGGGCCACGCCGGAGGCGAAGAATCGCGCCGATCACGAACTGCCCTTCGGCGGCCGATGTTCCAGACGTTGGAACGGAACCACACCGACCAGGCCCGAGCGCGATGGACCAGCAGCGGCCGTGGCCTTGACCATCAGATCGGACAGTCGCATAGCCGCTCTGAATCGGTTCCCAGGAAAAACACCTGCAGGCCCGCAACCGGGTCCTTGCCGAGCAGCAGCGAACAGGCACGCCCAACCACCACGTGATCAGCCATCGCCAGCAGCGGCGAGGCGTAAGCCAGCGCGCCAGTGCGGCTGGGTTGCGGACGCGTTCAAGCGCAGCATGGGCGGACTCCTTCGGCAGGGTGGGCGCCAGCGGGGGCACAGCCCCGACATCCATTTCGCCGATGCGCTCCGACCGTGGCGCGCGTCGGGGCGAGCGCGAACGTCTGGCGCACGTGCGAGCGGGCGCCGACAGCCGTAGCCCTCGCATCACAGACCAGCAGCCGGGTCGCCAGCCGACAGTGTCTCGAGCTCCTCGGATCTGCGAGCGCACCACGCAACGCAACCGTCGGCCTGCGCATGGACTGATCAGCAGTTCGCAGCGGATAGTGCGCCCCACCGACGCTTCCCACGGCCCCCGAGGGTGCGTGCTTGGGGCCCGTCAAGCAGCCGGGGCGCTTCGATTCGCGGCCGACGATGAACTTCTGCAGGTTGCCGCCCGCAGGACTGGCGGCCGCGGCATCGGGCGCCGTGCCTTGACCGTGGTAGCGGGATGATGTTCGGCGGCCTTGAGCGCCCGCCGCGGCGGCAGACCAGCCCCCGGGGCCCACCGTGCGGCGCGGAGCAGCGGTTCTGCGCCAGGCGACAGCGTGACGGCGCCGCGGCCCAGCCGTTCTTCGGGCACGAAGTGCAGCCCTGGCGCACGGCGGCGACGTGACAGCGCGACAGGCATCGCGGCCAGGCGACGGATGCTGCCGGGGGCGCGGCCGTGTCTTCGCCCGACGAGCGCGCAACAGCACTCCTGCCTGGCCGTTGCCCGACACCCGGCGATGCCGAGGACTCGCCGGCGCGCACGCTAAGCGCGATTCCTGGCAGGTCGCGGCCGAAGGGGTCGACGCTGGTCAGCGCTCAGTCCTGGACGCCCAGCACTCGGCACCCGCGCTGCGAGCGCACGCACGCTTCAGCGCGGCGGCTCGGCGCCGATCATCAGGCGCGACAGAGCGAGCATTGCTTCTCTGCGTGGGGTGCAGACCGCCGGTCACCTAGCCGCCGCGCAGCACCGGTGCAGGGTGCACAGCCGCGGATCTCGTCGAGCTTGTGGCTGATGTAAGGATGATGGTAGCCGAGCCCTCGCTGAGCCGGCGCAGCGTTGAGACAGAAAGCTTTCACCGCCTGCGGCGTGCAGCACCGAGGTCGGCTCGTCCAGGATCAGCAGCTGGCGGGCTGGTCAGAAGCGCGCGGATGATCTCGACCCGCTGCATCTCGCCAACGGAGAGCGTGTGCACCGGGCGCTTGGGGTCGATGTCCAGGCCGTATTCGGCGGCGGTGGCGTCGATGCTGGCGGAGACTTCACCGAGCGTGAGCGACTTGTCCAGACAAGCCAGACGTTCTCGGCCACGGTGATGGTGTCGAACAGCGAAAAATGCTGGAACACCATGCTGATGCCCAGCGCCCGCGCTTCCTGCGGGTTGCGGATGTGGAACGGCCGGCCATTGAACATGACCGAGCCCTCGTCCGGGCTTGACCGAGCCGTAGATGATCTTCATCAGCGTCGACTTGCCGGCGCCGTCTCGCCCAGCACGGCGTGGATTTCGCCGGGCGCGACGGACAGGGACACGTTGCTGTTGGCACCACGCCGGGGTAGCGCTTGGTGATGGCCGTTCAGTTGCAATCGGGGGGTCGTCAAGGCGATCTCCTTCTCGTTTTTTTTGAGGTGTGTCTGCGGGTTCAGGCCGCCGCCGCTTCGGCATCGGGGCGGCGCAGCGAAGCAGCGACCGATTTGGACCTGCTCGCGCAGCCAGCGCCCGGCGTTGGAGGCGTGGGTGCGTTCGTGCCAGAGCTGGTAATACCAATGGCGGGGAACTCGACCGGGCAAGGCAGGATCTGCACCGGCAGCGTGGCGGTGAAGCGCTCGCAGTATTGGCGGCCGGTGGTGAGCACCAGCAGGCTGCCGGCGACCATGGCCGGGATCTGGCCGAAATGCGGGCGCGGGCGGTGATGTTGCGCACCAGTCCCTGGCTCGCGAGGTGTTCGTCGATGAAGCCGCGGGCCCGGGGGGGTGGGGTGGGGCGCGATGTGCTCGGCCGCCAGCCAGGGCCGCGGAGTCCCAGCCACGGCGCGCGGCCGGTGCTGGCGGGCCACCAGACACACCACCTCGTCGCCGAACAGCCGGCCAGGTGCAGGTCGTCGGGCGGCTTGGGCCAGTTGCCGATCACCACGTCGACATGCCCCTGCGCCAGGTGGGCGCGGTAGATCGGCGTCGGCCGACAGCGGGTGGATGTCGATGCCGCAGTTCGGGGCCATGGCCTTGATCTGGGTCACCAGCTGCGGCAGGAACATCGGGTCCAGGTAATCGCTGGCCGCCAGGCTGAAGGTCTGGCGGGCGGTGGCCGGATCGAAGGAGCGGGCGTCCAGAACAACATTTCCGCGCTGCGCAGGATCTCGGCCGCCGGCTCGACCATGCGCAGGCCGGCCACGGTGGGCACAATGCCGGCGCCCGAACGCACCAGAAGGGGGTCTCCCGCCAGTTCACGCAACCGCTTGAGCGACGCGCTGACCGCCGGCTGGGCATGCCCAGCCGCAACGCCGCCCGCGACACGCTGCGCTCGGTCAGCACGGTGTGCAGCACGCGGATCAGGTGCAGGTCAATCTTGTCGAACATGGAGACGTATTTCATACCCGGAGTTCATGCGCACGGATGGGGGTTCCGGCATTTCTCGCCATATGGCTGAGCATATGTTGTGCCATGCCCGCCGGCGCTATGCTGGACCGCATGAAAGCGAAAAACCCGGGCAAACCCTGAGATTCCTGCGACGCGGCGAGGCTGTGACGGTTCACGACCGTTGGCGCCCGAACCGCACCTGCTGGCGCTGCTGCGCGACGACCTGCACCTGAGCGCCACCAAGGAAGGCTGTGGCGAAGGCGACTGCGGCGCCTGCACCGTGGTGCTGGGTGAGGCGGTCGACGGCCAGCTGCAGTACCGCGCCATCAACAGCTTGCATCCGGCTGGCGCATTCTGTGGACGGCATGGCGGTGTTCACGGCGGAGGGACATCGCTGCGCCTTCGGGTGAACTGCATCCCAGTCAGGAAGCCATGGTGCAGTGCCACGGCAGCCAGTGCGGCTTCTGCACGCCGGGCTTTGTCATGAGCCTGTTCGGGGTGTACCAGAACACGCAGGGTGGCCAAGGCATTTCGCGTGAGCAAGCCCAGGTGGACCTCTCGGGCAACCTGTGCCGCTGCACCGGCTACCGGCCCATCCTGGACGCGGCGCAGCAGGATGGGCCAGCTCCCCCTGCCCGCCGGCTGCGCGCGTGACGAGGCGGCCACGCTGATGGCGCTCAAGGCGCTGAAGCCCCGAACCGATGCGGATGCACCGTACCTCCGCCCTGGCACCTTGAAGTCCCTGCTGCAGACGCCGCGCGCGCACCCGAAGCCCAGGTCGTGGCCGGCACCACCGACGTCGGCCTGTGGGCACCAAGCAGCACAAGCGCTTCGAGCGTGTGCTCGACGTGACCGGCGCGCGCGAGCTGCAGCGGGTCGAGACCTATCCGCACCACATCGCCATCGGCGCCCGCTGTGAAGTTTACCGACGCCTTCGCCGCGCTGGTGAAAGAGCGACCGCAGCTGCAGACCTTCGGCCAGCGCTTCGCCGGCCTGCCGTGCGCAATTCCGGCACGCTGGGCGGCAACTGGCCCCAACTTTGCCACGGTTCGCCGATCGGCGATTCCATGCCGCTGCTGATCGCGCTGGGCGCCAGCGTGGTGCTGATGCGCTGAAGAAGACCCAGGCCGGCGGCGAGATCGCGCACCGCGACTGCGGCTGGAAGAACCTGTACACCGGCTAACCGCAGCAACGTCATGCGGGCGGACGAACTGCTGTGCTGGATCAAGGTGCCGCGGCCGACGGCCATGCACTGGAAAGAATCTACAAGATCAGCAAACGTTTCGACGACGACATCTCCGCCGTCTGCCTCGCGATCCAGATGACGGTGAAAGCCGGCGTGGTGCAACAGGTCTCCATCGGCGCCGGCGGCGTGGCCGTCACGCCCTCCCGGGCCCGCCAGACCGAAGCCGCCCTGCTCGGCCAGCCCTGGAACGCCGACACGGTGATGGCCGGAGCCGCCGCCCTGTGCGCAGAGTTTTCACCCATCAGCGACATGCGCGCCAGCGCCGCCTACCGGCAGACCGTGTTGGGCAACCTGCTGCAGCGCTTCTGGCTCGAAAGCCAGGGCCTGCAGGGCATCAACCTCGACAGCCTCAAGACCGTGGAGGCGCTGTCATGAAGACCCCGGATCTCAAACTTGTGGTGAACAACGCGACCGCTGCCGGCGTCTCGCGCTTTCATGAGAGTGCGCGCGCGCAAGTGGCTGGCGCGGCCACCTACATCGACGACATCCCCGAGGTGCGCGGCACGCTGCACGCGGCGCCGTGTGCTCGCCCTGGCCCATGGCCGGCTCAAGGGCATCGACGCCTCGGCCGCGCTGGCCCTGCCCGGCGTGCGCGCCTTCATCGGCGCGGCCCGACATCCCGGGCGACACCCTGCTCGCCGCCTTCGCCCACGACGAACCGGTGTTCGCCATGGACACAGTGCAGTTCCTGGGCCAGGCCGGCGGCCTTATCGTCGCCGACGACGCTCTGACTGGCGCGCCGGGCCGCGCGCCTGGTGAAGTGGGACATCGAGGCGCTGGACCCGGTGCTCACGGTGCACGAAGCCCACGCGCTGGAAAGCTACGTGCTGCCGCCGGTGCACGTGACGCGTGGCGATGCGAAAGCGGCGCTGCGACGCGCTCCGCACCTGCTCGAAGGCAGCTTCGAGGTCGGCGGCCAGGAACATTTCTATCGGAAGGCCAGATCGCCTACGTGCTGCCGCTGGAGCAGCAGCAGTGGTGGGTCTACAGCAGCACCCAGCACCCGGGCGAGGTGCAGCACTGGGTCTCGCACGCGCTGGGCCTGGCCAACCACGCAGTCACGGTGGAATGCCGGCGCATGGCGGCGGTTTCGGCGGCAAGGAGACGCAGGCCGGTCACCTCGCGGTGTGGGCCGCGGTCGCGCCAACAAGCTGCGCTGGCCGGTCAAGCTGCGGCTGGACCGCGACGACGACTTCATGCTCACCGGCAAGCGCCACCCCTTCGCCTACCACTACCGCGTCGGCTTCGACGACCCGGCGGCTGTGCGGGCTGGACCTGGAGATGCTGGCCAACTGCGGTTTCAGCGCCGACCTCTCGGGCCCGGTGGCCGACCGCGCCATCTTCCACGCCGACAACGCCTACTTCCTCGAAGACGTCGCGGTCCACTCCTACCGCTGCAAGACCCACACGCAAAGCCACACCGCCTCCGCGGCTTTGGGGGGCCGCAGGCGTGATCGTGATCGAGCGCATCCTGGCGAGATCGCGCGCGCGCTCGGCCAGGACCCGCTGGACGTGCGGCTGCGCAACCTCTATGGCATCGAGGACCGGAACGTCACCCACTACCAGATGAAGGTCGAGGACAACATCCTCGAACCGCTGATGACGCAGCTGGCGCTGACCAGCGGCTACCGCGAACGGCGTGAGCAGATCGAAGCCTTCAACGCGCAGAGCCCCGTCATCAAGAAGGCCTGGCGCTGCACCGGTCAAGTTCGGCATCAGTTTCACCGCCACGCTGTTCAACCAGCCGGCGCGCTGGTGCACGTCTACACCGACGGCAGCGTGATGGTGAACCACGGCGGCACCGAGATGGGCCAGGCCCTGAAACACCAAGGTCGCAGCCATCGTGGCCGACGAGTTGGGTGTGCCCTTCGACAAAGTGCTGAGTACAGCCAGCGACACCAGCAAGGTGCCCAACGCACGCCAGCGCACTGCGGCCAGCGCGGCACCGACCTGAACGGCCGCGCGGCCCAGTTCGCTGCGCGCCAGGTGCGCCAGAACCTCGCGGCTTTTGTGGCCGGCTGGATGGCGTGGGTGCGGGCGCGGTGCGTTTCGAAGGCGGCCAGGTCATCACCGACAAGACACGCGCGCCTGGGAAGCCGTCGTCGGCGCGGCCTACGCCAACCGCATCCAGCTCTGGAGCGACGGCTTCTACCGCACGCCCAAGATCCACTACGACAAGACCACGATGCTGGGCCGGCCGTTCTACTACTTTGCCTACGGCGCGGCGGTGAGCGAGGTCGCCATCGACACCCTGACCGGCGAGAGCCGGGTGCTGAAGGTGGACATCCTGCACGACGTCGGCCGCAGCATCAACCCGGCGATCGACATCGGCCAGATCGAGGGCGGTTTCGTGCAGGGCATGGGCTGGCTCACCACGGAACAACTGGTGTGGAACGGCAAAGGTCTGCTGCAGACCCACGCCCCCAGCACCTACAAGATCCCGACCACCGGCGACGTACCGGCGCATTTCAAGGTCGACCTCTGGCCCGAAGCCAACCGCGAGGACAACGTGCATGGCAGCAAGGCCGTGGGCGAGCCGCCGCTGATGCTCGCGATCAGCGTGTTCGAGGCGCTGCGCGACGCGGTCGCGCAGGCCGGCGGACGGGCCGAGGCGATGAACGCCCCGGCCACGGCCGAAGAGGTGCTGCGTTGCCTCTGAGGCGCCGGTCGGCCCTGGCGGACGGCCGGGCTCAGGCCCAGTGGGCCTTGAAGTCCTGGGCGTACTGCGCCAGCCGGATCGGCGCCCGGCCGGTGATGCGCTGCACGTGGTCGGTGATGCGTTCCGAATGCCCCGCCTTGAAAGCGCCCAGGATCACCAGCAGGAACTCGGCGTAGTCCGCCGGCAGCCCCGCACCCAGCAGGCCCTGGCGCATCGCGTCGCCGGGGATGTCGGTGTAGCCAATCGTCCGGCCTGCCGCCTTCGACAGGATCGCTGCCACCTGCGTGTGGTCCAGCGCCTCGCTGCCCGTGAGGTCGTGCGCGGCGTTGACGAAGTCGTCGCTGCTCAGCAGCTTGGCCGCCACGGCGGCGATGTCGCGGGTGTCGATGAAGCTGCCCTTGGCGCCGCCCACCGGCAGCAGGATCTGGCCCTGGGTCTGGATGCCGTGCAGCCAGAAGGTGTGGAAGTTCTGCATGAACCAGTTGGGGCGGATCACGTTCCAGGCCAGGCCCGAACGCTCCAGGTGCAACTCGGCGCGGCGCAGCGGGATGCTGTCGTCGGCGTTCGCGCCCATGGCGGACAGCAGCAGCAGCTTGCGCACACCCGCCGCCTTGGCGGCGTCGATGGCGGGGATCAGCAGCTCGTGCTGGTTGGCGAAGCCGGGCGGCGCCATCAGGAACAGCTGGTCGGCGCCAGCCAGGGCAGCCGCCAACCCATCGCCGGTGGCGAGGTTGACGCGGACGTCGCCCGCTAACGACGGTGCGCGGCTGGTGGCGCGGCGCACGGTCTGGCCCTGGGCCGAGAGCAGGTCAACAAGGGTGGAACCGATCTGGCCGCTGGCGCCGGTCACGAGGGTGGTGGTCATCTGAAAACTCCTGTGTGTGTTGCGAAGGCCTCCAGTGTGTTTCCCGGTAATCCAAACGTGAATGCATAAAATTCCATCATTCATGTCTGATCGTCCATAGAATTCAGTCCCATGGACATCCTCTCCGATATCCTCCATGTCGCCGGTTTGCGGCGCCGCCTGCTCGACCTGCACGCGCTCTCGCCCGAGGCGGCGCTGCGCTTTCCCTGCGACCGCAGCTTCGGTCTGCACGCGGTCACGCGCGGCCGCGCCTTCGTGCACGCGCCCAACCTGGAGCAACCACTGGAGCTGCAGGCCGGCGACCTGGTGCTGATGGCGCGCGGCTGCGTGCACCTGCTGTCGCTGAACCGCACACCGCCTGCTCACAGCATCACGGTGCCGATCGCGACCTTCGTGGGTGGCGGTCTGGCGGACGGGGCGCCGGCCACCGTGAGCGGCGCGAACGCCACCCCGCCAGCCCAGGTCATCAGCGCCGCCTACCAGCTCTGGCACGACCCGCTGCACCCTTCTTGCGCAGCCTGCCGCCGTGGTTCGTGGTGCGTGGCCACACCCTGCCCCAGCTCTCGGCCCTGCCGCTGACCCTCGGCCTGCTGGACCGCGAACTGGGCGGCGAAGACCTGGGCGCCAGCTCGGCCACCCACGGCCTGCTCGACGCGCTGTTCGCCTTTGCCCTGCGCGAGATCGCCGAGCGAGAGAACCCCGGTGCGCCAGGCTGGCCGCACGCCATCGCCGACCGCCCGATCCGCCAGGTGCTCACGCTCATGCACGGCAACCTCGGCCACGACTGGACCCTGGAAGAACTGGGCCAGCAGGCCGGCCTGTCGCGCTCGGCGCTGGCCGAACGCTTCCGCAGCGCGCTGGGCGACACGCCGCTGAACCACCTGCGCACGCTGCGCATGCAAAAGGCCATGCAGCTGCTGGCCGACACGCGGCAACCGCTGGAACAGATCGCGCAGGCCGTGGGCTACCAGGACGCCTTCGGTTTCTCCAAGGTGTTCAAGCGCACCACCGGACAGTCGCCGCGCCAGTTCCGCGAGCGGGACGCCGCGGACCGCCAGATACCGTACCGGTTCCAGGAAGCCTGAGGAGAAGGTCAGGCGCCGGACGCGCGCACCGTGAGGGGTACAGTGACGGCCTTCGCGCCGCTGCGCACCCGCCCTCCCCCACGCACCATGACCCTGCCCGCCTGCCCCAAATGCCAGTCCGCCTTCACCTACGAAGACGGTGAGCTCTACATCTGCCCGAATGCGCCCACGAGTGGAGCAAGACCGCGTCGTCCGAGGCCACCGAAGACGTGAAGGTCTGGAAGGACGCGTTCGGCAACCTGCTGGCCGACGGCGACAGCGTGACCCTGGTCAAGGACCTCAAGCTCAAGGGTTCGTCGGCCGTGATCAAGGTCGGCACCAAGGTCAGGAACATCCGCCTGGTCGAGGGCGACCACGACATCGACTGCAAGATCGAGGGCTTTGGCGCGATGCAGCTCAAGTCCGAGTTCGTCAAGAAGAGCTGATCCTCGGGATGGGCCGGATCGTCCTCTACTGCCAGCCCGGCGCGAAGCAGACGCAATGCGTCGGCCTGCACGACGGCAAACCCAAGATCCAGCTCAAGGCGCCGCCGGTCGACGGCGCGGCCAACAAAGCACTGATCACCTTCCTGTCCGAGGTCTGCGGCGTGCCCAAGTCCGCGATCAGCATCGAACTGGGCGCCTCGGGCCGCACCAAGCGCGTCGAGGTCGCGGGCCGCAGCGACGAACAGATCGTACGTGCGCTGATCCCCGACGCCGCCCACTGAGGGGCCTGCCCGGTCCGTACAATCCGGGCCCTTCGAACCGCTCATCCGTCGCCCGCCATGCACTACGCCGTCTCCCCCACAAACTCAAACTCATCCTCAGCGGCGCCGGCCTCAAAACCGGCGACGCGGCCGGCATCGACCAGCTGTTCGGCGGCAAAGACGGCTACTACTGGTTCGGCACGCTGCGCGACATGTGCCCCGAAGGCAAGACCCTGAGCTGGGACAACCAGTACGCCCTGGTCGCGGCGATCCAGGCCCATGAAGACGCCAGCGCTGCCGAAGACGAGATGCCGGCCGAGAAACCGACCCCGGCCCACATCGCGGCGATCTGCAAACTGCTGGCGATATAGCGCCCCCACGCTCCGCCCCAAGGCTGGCCCATCACCCCCACGCGCCGCTGCGGAGGCGCGCATTCCTAGAATGCCCTCATGAGCTCCGCAACTCCTCCCCGCTTGGCATCGCCGTGCTCGGCGCTGGTGCCGTCGGCTGCTACTGCGGCGGCATGCTGGCCCGCGCCGGCCACACGGTGACGCTGATCGGCCGGCCGCAGCATGTGCAGGTCTTCGCTGCGCAGGGCCTGCGCATGCAGACCCTGCACTTTGACGAAACCGTGCGGCTCGCGGCCAGCACCGAGGCCTCGGCCGTGGCCGGCGCCGACCTGGTGCTGTTCGCGGTGAAGTCGCCCGACACCGAAAGCGCCGGCGCTCAGATGCGCCCGCACCTTAAGTCTGGCGCGCTGGTGCTGTGCCTGCAGAACGGCGTCGACAACGCCGAGCGGCTGCGCGCGGTGCTGCCCAGTGCCGAGGTGGCCGCCGCCGTGGTCTACGTCGCGACCGAGATGGCCGGCCCCGGCCATCTGCGCCACCACGGGCGCGGTGAACTGGTGATCGAGCCCTCAGCCCGCAGCGCCGCGGTCGCGCAGGCGCTGATCGCCGCCGGCGTGCCGACCGAAATCAGCGACAACGTGCGCGGCGCACTCTGGGCCAAGCTGGTCCTCAACTGCGCCTACAACGCGCTCTCGGCCGTCGGCCGCATCGTCTACGGCGAGCTGGTGCAACAGCCCGGCGTGCCGGCCATCATGCGCGACGTGATCGCCGAATGCCGCGCTGTCGCCGCCGCCGACGGCGTCATCCTGCCCGGTGACGTGGACGCGGCCGTGCGCCGCATCGCCGAAACCATGCCCTCGCAGTATTCGTCCACCGCGCAGGACCTGATGCGCGGCAAGCCCAGCGAGATCGACCACCTCAACGGTTACGTGGTGCGCCGTGGTGAGGCCCTGGGCGTGCCCACGCCGGCCAACCGGGTGCTGTGGGCGGTGGTCAGGCTGGTGGAGCGCCGCGCGGGCGCCTGAAGCCCGGGCGGCGGCCAAGCGCTGATGGCGGACCGCTTGCTTTGCCATCGATTTATATACATTTATCCGTTTCAGATAAATATCGATGACGGATAAAATTCGATCATGACCACCGACAGCCTGTTCCACCGCGAGACCTACGCCCGCCAGATGGCCGAGCAGCTGCTCAACCCCGGCCCGCTGGACCAGAGCACCCGCTCGGGCGTGTTCCTCTCGGGCATCCGCCGGGTCGGCAAGACCACCTTCCTGCGCCAGGACCTGATCCCCGCGCTCGAAGCGCGGGGCGCTCTGGTGATCTACGTCGATCTCTGGGCCGACCCGGGCAAGAGCCCCTCGACCCTGGTGCACGAGGCCGTGCGCCACACCCTGCAACAGCTCCAGACCCCCGGCTCGGGCCTGCTCAAGCGGCTGCGCGCGCTCAAGGCCTTCAACCTCGGCGCCGCCGGCCTGAGCCTGGGCTTCGAGCTCGACAAGATCGGCGAGGCCGGCGGTACCACGCTCGCGCAGGCCTTCGAGGCCCTGGTGGAGAAAGCCAAGACCCACGTCGTGCTGATCATCGACGAGGTGCAGCAGACCCTGGGCAGCGACGAGGGCCAGGCCCTGCTGCACGCCCTCAAGGCTGCGCGTGACGCGGTCAATGCCAAGCCCGGCGCGCCCGGCCGCTTCCTCTTCATCGGCACCGGTTCGCACAAGTCCCTGCTCGCCGAGATGACCAGCCGCCGTGCCCAGCCCTTTGCCGGCGCGCTCTCGGCGCCCTACCAGGTGCTGGGCCACGACTTCGTGCGCTGGCAGCTCGACCGCGTGGCCAACCAGCCCGGCCTGACCCTGCCCAGCCTCGAAGCCGCCTGGGACGGCTTCGTCACCCTGGGCCACCGGCCGGAAGAACTTCTCAAGGCCCTGCGCCAGCTGCAGCAGGTCGGCGGCACCGACGCCGACACCGCCTGGCGCATCATCTGCGCCACCCTGGCCGGCGCCGCGGCCGACGCCGACCTCAAGGCCTTCGACGACCTCGGCGAACTCGGCAAGGCGGTGTTCGAGCGCATCGCCGCAGGCGGCGAGCAGGGCATCTCGGGCCTGTTCGGCGCCGAGTCGCTGGCCTTCTACACCCAGCGCATCGGCAGCCCGGTCGACGCCTCGCAGGTGCAGAAGATCGTCGACAAGATGGTCGGCGCACAGCTCATCATCCGCCCCAGCCACGGCGTCTACACCATCGCCGACCCCTTTGTGCGCCAGGTCTGGCAGGAGAAACAGGCGCTGCTGGCACCGCCCGACACCAGGAGCCCCAAGCCATGAGCCAGCCCGACAACCTGCCCCGCTGCCGCTGGTGCGGCGGCGCGCCCGAGTTCCCGGCCTACCACGACGCCGAGTGGGGCTTCCCGGTCGCGGACGACCAGCGCCTGTTCGAAAAGCTCTGCCTCGAAGCCTTTCAGTCCGGCCTGTCGTGGCGCACCATCCTGAGCAAACGCGAGCACTTCCGCCGCGCCTTCCTCGGCTTCGACGTCGATCTCATCGCCGCCTTCGGACCCAGAGACATAGAGCGCCTGCTGCAGGACGAAGGCATCGTGCGCCACCGCGGCAAGATCGAAGCCGTCATTCGCAACGCGACCGGCGCGCAGGCGCTGGTGAAAGAGTTCGGCTCACTCGGTGCCTACTTCTGGCGCTTCGAGCCCGCCCCCGAAACGCTCACCGCGCCACAGACCGCGTCCACCCACGCGGCCTCGGTGGCGATGTCCAAGGACCTCAAGAAACGCGGCTGGTCCTTCGTCGGCCCGACCACCGCCTACGCCTTCATGCAGGCCATGGGCCTGGTCAACGACCACGAGCTCGGCTGCCATTCGCGGGCCAAGGCGGCGGCAGCGCGCAGGGCGTTCAAGGTCCCGGTGACTGACACAAAGCGGTCAGGTTGAAGGCATTTACCTGGATGCGCTGCACTGAGGCTTGCGGGCCTGACTAGGCATGTGCAGTGGCTCCGTGGGCACGGTCTGGTTTGGCGGATCGGTAAAACCGGCTCACGTCACCGGCCGATGCGCTACAGATCTCATTTCAAGGGTGCCATGCGACCTTGACCAACAACCGCAGTGGTCATTCCACGTTTGTCACGTTTGAGTCAAAGGTGGGCGTCCTGATGAAAATTGTCGATCTCTGCGGCGGCGCGGACAAGTGCTCGGGAACCACGGCATTCGAATGAAGGCCCGTTGCAGTCGAAGCGTTCAAGGAACCAACATGCGGGCGTTACAAAAGCATGATGAGGGCGCGCTGACTTTGGGTTCCTCGCTTGTCGGGTATCCCTGTGCCGCGCAACCGTGAAGCCGTCCAAACTATCACTCCAGCGAACCGCCTTTGGCGGCCGATGAAATCAAACAGCACGCCAATCACCGATGCCTCGATACGTGGCCCTCCTCAGCGATGTTTCGCCGATGAATCTCAAGTGGCAGGATCTCAGGTCGGCCCTTGAGCAGGCCGGTTTCGAGAAAGTCCGCACGGTTCTTTCCAGCGGCAACGCGGTATTCAACTGCGACCACCAGACCACAGCCGCCCTGGAACAGCGGGTTGGATCGGCGATTGCCCCGGCGCCGTCCGGGCTGCCGCTGCCTTTGACAGAAGTCGCGGCCGCGGTGATTCACCAGATCGGCCCGGAAGTCTTCACCGCCTACCACCCCGGCGCTGACGGTCCGGTTTTCATGAAGCTCATCAGGCGGGCCTACGGCACCGAGGTGACGACCAGAACCTGGGACACCGTCGCCCGGTGTGCACGCGCATGGGTTCGACACACGCCACCAAACCGTCGCGCCGCGCAATCCGGGCCATTGCCATCGCCAAAGCCGCCAAAGGGGTCGTCGTGCTGCTTGCCGCGACAGGTCCGGCTTCGCTGGTGCACAAGGACATCAACGACCTGGCGGTCCGCCTGATGGCGCACGCCCACCTCAACCCTGCCTCCCGGTACCCCACATCTTTCTGGATGCGGTCGCGCACTGGCAGCCCCGTCTGGTCTGGCTTGCGCTGGGGGCGGCCGTATACGCTGTGCTGCGGCTGGTGGAGGCCTATGGGCTGTTCTGGGAGCGGGCCTGGGCGGAGTGGCTGGCGGCGGTGGGCGGTGGCGTGTATGTTCCGGTCGAGCTCGTTCGAAAACCGTCTGCATTGGGCCTGGCGGTCCTGGCGATCAATGTCGTCGTCGTGGCTGTCACGGTGCGGGCGCTGGTACAAAGGCGGCAGTCGGAGACCCACCGCGCGCGCTGATCCCGGCATGGCCCATGCCCCTTCAAACTACTGGGCCGCTGCAGTCCCGACGCCAAACGCGTTTACACTCCGCCCTGCTCCGGGGTGCACGTATGGCGTGCTGAGATGGTGGACCTGACCGCCAGAACCGCGAACTTGATCTGGTTAATACCAGCGTAAGAAGAGCTGCAGCGCCGATGTGCGCGAGTCCGTCCGGGCCCATGGGGTCATGGGTGGGCTTGCACCCCACGGCGTCGATGGCGGGGCACCCATCCAACCACTTGGAGACGGCCCCCATGAACGCCCCCGACAAGCTGCAGCAGCTGCTCACGCTCACCCGCGAACCCTTCCCCCAGTCGAGCAAGATCCACGTGCCCGGCGCGCTGCCCGGCGTGCATGTGCCGATGCGCGCGATCGCGCTGACCAACGGCGAGACGGTCACCGTCTACGACACCTCCGGTCCCTACACCGACCCGGCCGCGGCCATCAACATCCGCCAGGGCCTGGCACCGGTGCGCAGCGAGTGGGTTGCCGCGCGCGGCGACACCGAGGCCTACGACGGCCGCAGCCGCGTGGCGATCGACGACGGCGGCAAACACGGCGAAGTGGCGGACGCGCGCATCGAGGCGCTGCGCGCCGAGGCCGCCGGCCTGCAGCGCAAACCCCTGAGGGCGAAGCCGGGCCAGAACGTCACGCAGATGCACTACGCGCGAGAAGGGCATCGTGACGCCCCGAGATGGAATACATCGCATTCCGCGAGACGGCCAGCGCGAGTGGATGCGCGAGTTACCTGGGGATCGCCGAGCGCGAGGCGCGGCCAAAGGGCAACCCGATGGGCGCGCGCATCCCCGAGATCATCACGCCCGAGTTCGTGCGCGACGAAGTGGCGCGCGGCCGCGCGGTGATCCCGGCCAACATCAACCACCCCGAGGGTGAGCCGATGATCATCGGCCGCAACTTCCTGGTAAGATCAACGCCAACATCGGCAACTCGGCCGTCACCTCGTCAAGTCGAGGAAGAGGTCTGAGAAGCTCGTCTGGTCGATCCGCTGGGGCGGCGACACGCGTGATGGACCTGTCGACCGGCAAGAACATCCAAACACGCGCGACTGGTCGTGCGCAACTCGCCGTGCCGATCGGCACGGTGCCGATCTACCAGCGCTGGAGACAGGTCGGCGGCGTGGCCGAGGACCTGAGCACTGGGAAATCTTCCGCGACACCCTGATCGAGCAGGCCGACAGGGCATCGACTACTTCACATCACATCGCCGGCGTCGCGCCTGCCCTTCATCCACCTGACCCACGAGCGCCCACCGGCATCGTTCGCGCGGCGGTTCGATCCTGGCCAAGTGGTGATCACCCACCAACAAGGAAAGACTTCCTGTACACGCATTCGACGAGATCTGCGAAATCATGAAGGCCTACGACGTCGTGACCTTCTCGCTTCGGCGACGGCCTTGCGCCCGGGTCGGGCGCCGACGCCAACGACGAGGCCCAGTTCGCCGAACTGCGCGCACGCTGGGCGAGCTGACCAGATCGCTGGAAGCACGACGTGCAGACCATGATCGAAGGCCCCGGCCACGTGCCCGATGCACATGATCCAGGCCAACATGGACGAGCAGATCAAGCACTGCCATGAAGCACCGTTCTACACGCTCGGCCCGCTGACGATCGACATCGCGACCGGCTACGACCACATCGCCACGCCATCGGCGCCGCCATGATCGGCTGGATGGGCCCGGCCATGCTGTGCTACGTCACGCCCAAGGAACACCTGGGCCTGCCAGACCGCGACGACGTCAAGCAGGCGATCATTGCCTACAAGATCGCCGCCCACGCGGCCGACGTCGCCAAGGGCCACCCGGGACAACGCGCACGCGCGCACGGCGCCGATGAGCAAGGCGCGCTTCGAATTCCGCTGGCGCGACCAGTTCGCGCTTCGGCCTGGACCCTCAGACCGCCGAGGAATACCCGACGAGACCCTGCCAAGGACTCGTCCAAGGAGGCGCATTTCTGCTCCATTGTGGGACGAAGTCTGCAGCATGAAGATCACGCACAGGACGTGCGCGACTACGCGTGCGCGAAGGGCCTGGAGGAGGAGCACGGCGATGGCCGATGGCAGGAGAACAAGAGCGGGAGGTTCAAGGCGCCGTCGTCGGCGAGCCTAATTCTATGGATGCCGGTGGGTACGCTGACCTCGAATAAAGGCTGACCAATGGCGCGACTCAGGTATCGCTGGCGCGAAGGCCTGCTGGCGCGGCTGCTGGGACCTGGCAGCTGAGCCCACCAACGATGACCTCCCCTGTGACGGTGTTCGACCCCGGCCAAGCGGACCACAGGAAGCGCAAGTGACGGGGGGGCCCGGCGGCATCCTCACGGCGCGGGCATCGCTCAGCCCGCTGGCCCGAGCTGCTGGACAACAGCGGTCCGGCCATCCGACCGCCCTGGGCTGGCGCCGATCGCGCTGGGCGCACGTTCACCGAGGCGCTGGCGCGCGCACTGACCCGCGCCCATGGCGCGGATGGGACGTGGCGGCGGCGCTGCAGTGCGCACCTGGGAGCGTGCTGGTGGCCCACGTGCAGCGTATCTCGGTGCGGCGCAGCGGTGCTGGCGGGCTGGCCGCAAGGCGCCCGCCCCTCGCTGGCATCGCGGCGAGCCCGCAGCGTGCTGACGCCGGACGCCTGAGTGCCGCCTCGAACCGTCGACGGATCCCGACAGCTCGCCCCCTTGGCCTGGCTGCTGTCCGGGCGAGGGGCAGATCTACGCCGCCCCGGTGCTGACCCGCGCTGTGTGCCTCGCCCCCGGGTGCCGTGGCGCTGGGACCACACGTGGCCTCGGTTCAGCCGGGCGCCATCCGCTGAAACGACCGGCACCGGACAGCGCTTCGAACTCGCTGAATCGACTGCGCGTTGCGTCGGCGCCGCGACCCGACCTGCCGGTGCGCGGACGTGCGCGGCCCGAGGTGGTCTGGCTGCAGGCGCCGGCGACGCCCCGCGCAGCGGCCGGTGCGCCTGCTGCACCCGCCACCGCGGTTCTACCATCGTGCCAGGCCCCTCGACCACATCGTCATACGGCGCCAGCGAGAATCGAGAGCGAGGATCGCTCGCGGTGAGCTGCGCACGCGCGACGGTCGAGCTATGGCCGCGCGCCCAGAGCGTGATGCCGAGCTGGCCGAGGCGGCGCTCGTGCACTGGAGACAACCTGCCGACGGCCTGCGGACAACGAACCGCGCATCGACACACGCGCCCGGCCTGCTGCGCATCACGGGCGTACCGCCACGCCGCTGGTTGGCTGGCGCCGTGCGCTGGTGCAGGTACGCGCTGAAAGGATCGTGACCTCCCCCCCTGCGCCGTTCTTGTGGCGTGCCTTCCCCTCCCGAGTTACGGAGGGGGACATCAGCCTGTCGGCCGGGCGAAGCCGTGTCCACGTGCTGTTTGGACGTATATCAACCATTGTTCACTGTTGTCGCCATTGCTGACTTTTCATACGAACTGCCCTGACCCATGCCCACGAGGGTACTCACGCTGGACAGCTGCTGCTGGCAGCGTGAACCTTGGCGTCCGCCAGGTTCGATCGACCGCCGTCAATGGTAGATTCGTTCACCTTGTCGTCCACAGCGCGTTTACCGGGCTCCGGTCCGCGACAGATCGCAACGCTTGCACCTTCAATCAGCGCCCTCCTACCGCTCGCCACCCCCACTTTTTAACGTCGCTGACCCCCTAGGCATCGAGGGGTTTGAACGCCCCGCACTCTTTACACAGCCGGACTAGTACCCATGTTCAGAACCATGCTAAAGTCCCAGATCCACCGCAGTCAGCGGCGACCCCAGGTGCGAACTGCACTACGTAAGGCTCCTGGCCATCGACGAGGACCTACTGGGTAGGCAGCCAAACATGCCTGGAGAAGCGTAGCAGGTCCAACATCTGGAACTTAATACACACAATCGCGCGAGCGCCTTCGTCACCTAATCGCGATATCAAGGGGCAGGCGCGGGAAGCGGCATGATATCTTTTCGGTTCAAACCGGATGCGGCCGCCGTCCACGGCGGCGTATCTCGTGATCGGTCAATTCGATTCTGCGCTCACCTTACGCGATGGTTGCTAGAAGTACAGCTCGTGCTCTCGCACAAAGCGCAAACTCGGTCTTGTTGTCGACAACACCAACCCGCGCCTGTGGTTACCGCATCCCGTGACTTCACGTGCAGTGCAAAATTATACTGTAGACCGTAATTCACCTATTCACTAGCCATCTTCCCTGTCCTCTCATCCGCGACGCAGCGATGAGACAGCCCGCTCTTCTCGGCAGCGCAGGCATACCCCTCGCCTGATGGTGCTGCAGCCCCCCGATTGGTACATCAGCGCCGTCCCGGTTCACCAGGTCCGTCACCATGCTCGGTTTATCTGCGGCATGCAGTTGGACTGCTCGGCTTGGGCGATAATCGGCTTTTGTGCAGTTTTGGAATTTCTGTCCTACACACGGTGGCCCACTGCTGCCCAACACCGCCGGCTGCCGCACCCGCGCGCGAAGGCCCACTACGTCTTAGCTCCAATCATGGCGGCGCGAGCTCTTAGCTACGAGGCTGGATCCACAAGCTCGAGGTTGGATGGGGCAGAACACACCCTGCAGCCGACCCTGGTGGCATTCAGTGTATTGAGGCAGGCGTTGCTTTGCAGCTTGATCAATGGACGGCTGTCGCGGTCTTCCCCTACGCACCGCCGACACTCCCACCCCCTGCTGACCTTGCAGTGCTGCTGGACGCGGGCTTGCTCGAGAGGGTTGATGCCCTGGGGCGCGCCGAATGGATCGGCTCAGGCCAGGGACCTGATTCAAACCCGTTTGTCGCATGCGCACGCTGCGCGCGCGCCTGCCCGCCGGTGCCGCTAGTGGGTCGACGCCGGCATCGTGCGGTCGCCTTCGCCACGCGGCGGGCCGCGAATTGGAAGGCTGGGACTCGACGCGGTGCTGCTGAAACTCCCGCGTCTCGCAGGCGGGTGAACCCGGGCACATGGGCCCCGGGCCTTCGCGCATGTCGATCGAGGCCGGCCGGCGCCGCCTTCGAGGCCGGCGTGATGGCGACCGCAGGAATGGCCGTGGCACTCGAACCGTCAGCGGTCATCCCTTTCTGATCGTATGAACGCGGACACGGTCATCTGGAGCATCGGGAAGCCAGCGGGGCGGCA
>WNGS01046200.1:0-14248 GCA_020271785.1 Procambarus virginalis
GAGTGTGTTGATGGTGAAATTGAAATTGAAATTGAAATAAGTTTATTGATGTAAAATACACACAAAGGGATGAGGTAGCTCAAGCTATTCTCACCCCGTTCAGTACATCGTGTTAATACATATACACACATCACAAACAATAATCATATTACCAAACATTCTGAGAGATAAACATATATACATTTCCTCCTTCACGAGAAGTAGGATATCAGACGTACACAAATACTTTTATGACCTAGGTATACTGTATAGACAATTTGCAAGAGACATGCAGATAATTCAACAAAATATTACAGTCTTGGTGCAAAATTCTTATATCTCTCAAGAATTTCATCAACCTTTCCGTTGTGACACATCCAGGCTATTGTTCAGGAACAGTCCTTATCTCAGTGTTTCTATATACATTAATCAACGGACAATCAAGAACATAATGGGCAAGGGTGTGAGACCTTAACATACCACATAGTTTACACTTGGTGCATTATCATGATCACCTATCCCATATTCCCAGTAATATTTGTACCCAAGCCTGAGCCGCATGTACACAGAGTCACTCCAAGCATTTCTCCTTTTACCATAAGTGAAATGGGTGTTTTGACTCACATACATGTAGTGTTGCATGGTTTTGACTTCTCTCATACATTAGATCTCTCCTCTCCGCTCCTGCCTGTGCCTGAATATTTCTGATTTTGCTGCGAATTTGTCTCATTGTGAATTCACATTCAATGTCAACTTGTGGTTTTGAAGTGGCACGTTTGGCCAAGTCATCCGCCACTTCGTTGAGGACTATTCCAACATGAGATGGAATCCACATGAATTTCACACTATGTCCTTTCAGCTGTATCTCAGTTATTCTTCTCTTACAATCCTCAACTATGGAGACGAAGACTGGGTTTCGACTGTTTAAGGACTCAAGTGCTCCTCGGCTATCGACAAATACAAAAACATTTTTGTTGTCATGACGTACTTCCTCCAAACATGCCAGAATGGCCTGCAGTTCAGCTTGTGTGGATGATATATAATTACTAAGCCGGAGTTCAATTATCCTGTCCACAGTCCCAAACTCCGTATAATCCCTTATTAGGACAGCACACCCTGCCCTGCCATCCTCCGCCACCGACCCGTCACAATATACATGTAAACTGTTGTCTCTTGGTAACCGAGATATCATGCTTCCATACAAACACCGTAATTGTCCCGGTTCATGATGATGAATCTTTTTCACCTTGAGGGGTGCAATTTCGACGTCTATTTTCTGTACTTTCCATGGAGCAGACATATTACACTGTCGAGAGTGTTTTCAGCAGTCAAGTACATCGTATTCTCTGAGGTCATGAGCTAATCCCTTCGTGTAGCGTGTCTCCCTCAGTTTCCTGGAAGTGTGTACGTCACTCAGACAGGTCTGAACGCTCTCAACCAGCTTATCCCCTCCTTTTCTGCGCATGAAACGAATAGATACTCTAGTGTTAATGTCACGGACTCTATCACACACACTCTGTAAATTTAATTCCATTCTCATTATTTCAATCATTGCATTTCTTTGACATCCAAGAATAATCCTCATAGCCTCGTTCTGTATCAGCTCTATTTTTTTTGAGTCTGCCTTGGCCTGTGTAAGACAAAACGGGTGCTGCGTAGTCTATCAGGGACCGAACAGTGCTTATGTATAACATCCGCAAGATAGGTACCCCAACACCTTTACCAGAAAAAGCCAGTGCTTTTAGAGGATGCAGACGGGCTTTACATAAGGTGCTGATATGATTTATTTCAGCAATTTTACTCTCACATGTGTATCCAACATACATGCCCAGATACTTGTACTTCTGAACACGGCTCAGTTCCACACCATTTAGAGTAAGTCTTATATTTCTTCGTTTCCTATACTCATATTTGGTTTTATCTGCATTTATAACTAAGCCTAACTTGTGACAGGATGTACCTAGTATGTTAAGAGCAGTTTGAATTTTGTTCCCAGAAGTGCCTTGTATAAGAATCAGCATATATGATCGTCGTGACCCCTGGAGGATACATCTCTGATGCTAATCTATTCATTAATACATTGAATAAGGGGGACTTAATACTCCCCCTTGTGGGGTACCTAACTGAAACATCCGTTCCTCAGACATGTATCCCTGGTAATAGTGTGTGACAGTGTGTAGTGTGTAAATAGATTGTATATACATAAATTAGCATGATACATAGTTAATATGTGCTGCATATGTGTACACAAGTGTCATGCACTTAACACAATGTCTTCGGACAGTACGGATGTTTTACTGCCATAATATATAGTGTACGTGTTCACTATACATAGGATTAGCACGTAAAAACAAATAAAATGTATTTGGAACTGTGCGAAAAAAATGAACGAAAATATATTCGCGGCAACTCGCGCGCCCTGCCCCAGGAGCTTACGGCACGGGAGCACGGGGAATGATGACGTCATGCACCAACTTACGGACCCCATAGCAGCCAAAGTAAGTATAATTTCGACCTTTTTTTTACATACCCATACTGAGGGAAGAATTTTTGACACTTTAAAAAGAAAAAAGAATTTTTTCCAGAGAATTTATTTCCTGCGCACCACGGGGGTGTCATATTTGGAGGCAACGCAGTTAAGGGGTTAATGAACTGAACAGTAATTTTAACTGTTAATTTTAGTGTTGTGTTAGTATAGGTTACGTAAATTGTTAACAATTCTTAACTTCAAGATGTGTGGCATCAATCAAGAAGACAAACACCAACAAGGTAAGCTGAGGTTTCTAGTTGAATATCTAATAATTATATGTGGCAAGGCAATTCAAATTATGTTGTTTGTAGTATAAAAATTGTTGGAAATGGTCACTTTTGGACTTGTAGGTGAAAAAGTACCATTATCCGAAAAACGTGATAATCCGGCTGGGGGTCCTTCCCATACAGTCCGGATGATCGAGTAGAGACAGTACTCCTCCCTCCATGGAGCACAGCGCTGATTATCACCACAATCCTGCTATTATCAGAACCCTGGTCAGTTTTATCACAGTCAGGGGTCTTCTGTAATAATAATATTATCGCTACATAATAGCATGAACAAGTATATTATGACATTTTTAGGCGATGCTGTGGTCACAAGCTGAACAGCAGTGCTGTGAGTTCATGCTGCATGCATCAGGCTTGGTAGCTTACTCAATACTGAGGCTCCTAACACCCGGGAGTTTGGCCCACGATTTTTTTAAAAAATGGCGTCTGTTTACAAGAGCCCTGATGAAGGTGTGGTGAACCCCGTGTATCCGCGGGCCGTTTAAATCTTGCGTAGCACTCCAAAGCATCACATGATGCGATGCGCAATTTACTGCAAGTCGGTCAAAGCATCATATGATGCGATGCGCAGTTGAAGGGTTAAGGGTTAAATAAAAATGAGAAATACAGTGGCACCTCGACATACGATTGCCCCTACTTACGATAAATTCGAGTTCCGATATAAATTTCATCAAAAAATGCGACTCGACATCCGATGGTGTCGTCGACATCCGATATTTGTTGGTACACGTTCGGGTCGGCCAAGCGCGTGGTTCCTGGTCACGCGGTCCGACCTGCCTCAGTTTACTACAGCTACCCGCTTAGTGACGACCGCGCCTATAAGAAATTCCGCTTTTGTGGTGATTTTTTGCATTTTGAACATTAAAGTAATTATTTTCTATCGCACCGTGAGTCCCAAGAAAGTCAGTGGTAAGGCTCAATATATGAGATCCCATGTAATAATGACCATAGAACAGAAACAAGAGATCATTCGTAAATATGAAGACTGTGTGCGGGTCGGTGAACTGGCTAGGCAGTACAACAAATCTCAGTCAACGATATCCACCATACTGGTTAAGAAAAAGGACATTATGGGTGCTAAAGTGATGCATCATTACAGACAAATGTTAAATCGAATGGAAAAAAAAATGTCTCTTGACAAATTTGTAGTGAGACAAACAAGCACTGAACCACAACCAGGTCCTAGTGGTATTCAGGCAAAACGTAGGAGAGAGAGTACCCCAGAGAAAACATCACTGCCTGATGTGATAATGGAAGGAGACTCCCCTTCCAAACAGTAACAACTCTCCTCCTCCCCCCTCATCACCATCTTCCATACGCCATCGAAATCCCTCCATAAAGGTAAGTGAAGTTTTGGTACTGTATTGTAGTTAGAAAAAACATTGTATTCAGTATAAAATGTATTTTTATGTTAATATTTTGGAGGGTGGGGAACGGATTAATTCAAATCCCTTTATTTCTTATGGGAAAATTCGCTTCGACTTCCGATATTTCGACATACGATCCATCTCTGGGAACGGATTAGCATCGTAAATCGAGGCCCCATTGTACAGAGTTTCTTACTCGTTCACGAATATGTAATATACAGTGAAGAGTACCCAACACAAGACTGCAACCAGTCTATACTCTAACAATGTCACTTGAAAGCTAAAGTTCTCATCTTGCCTAATGTTACTCACTTTAAACAGAAAATGTAAGCTTCATTTAGTTATTTGATTCACACTGCTGTTTACATGTGTCTAGTTTAGCCATTATTGTAATGATTTGTGTAAGTGTTGACATTCAGGCTAGTATGAATTGAATGTTGATGTGTTAAGATGAATCAAATTCTTGTTCTAATTAGCCACTTATTAATCCTGATCATGTACCACTTAGTATGTTTAAGGAATGACATGATGTGCAAAAGTTTGCAAGACTGAAGATGGTATACCAAGACGTGTGCAATTAAGAGCATGAGGAGAAGGCCAGGAAAAAGGAGAGCACACATGGTAAAAACATCATGGATTATGAGATATATAGAGACATTAAATTCAGTCACCCAGGAAATCAGATAAGCCAAACAAAACTACGAAAGAAAACTTGTGCAAAACATAAAGAAACATCTAAAGTCATTCTATGCCTATATATATAAAGAAAAACCACAACTAAGGACTCTGTAGGACCCCTAAAAGATGAGACTAAGGTGGTTGATACCTGGTTATTACCTGGTTGATGGGGTTCTGGGAGTTCTTCTACTCCCCAAGCCCAGCCCGAGGCTAGGCTTGACTTGTGAAAGTTTGGTCCACTAGGCTGTTGCTTGGAGCGGCCCGCAGGCCCACATACCCACCACAGCCCGGCTGGTCCGGCACTCCTTGGAGGAATAAATCTAGTTTCCTCTTGAAGATGTCCACGGTTGTTCCAGCAATATTTCTTATGCTTGCTGGGAGGGTGTTGAACAACCGTGGACCTCTGATGTTTATAGTGTTCTCTGATTGTGCCTATGGCACCTCTGCTCTTCACTGATTCTATTCTGCATTTTCTTCCATATCGTTCACTCCAGTACGTTGTATTTTTACTGCGTAGATTTGGTACTTGGCCCTCCAGTATCTTCCAGGTGTATATTATTTGATATCTCTCTCGTCTTCTTTCTAGTGAGTACATTTGGAGAGCTTTGAGACGATCCCAATAATTTAGGTGCTTTATCGCGTCTATGCGTGCCGTATATCTTCTCTGTATTCCCTCTATTTCAGCAATCTCTCCTGCTCTGAAAGGGGAAGTGAGTACTGAGCAGTACTCAAGACGGGACAACACAAGTGACTTGAAGAGTATGTACAACCATTGTGATGGGATCCCTGGATTTGAAAGTTCTCGTAATCCATCCATTCATTTTTCTGGCTGTCGCAATATTTGCTTGGTTATGCTCCCTAAACATTAGGTCGTCAGACATCATTATTCCCAAATCCTTTACATGCTGTTTTCCTACTATGGGTACATTTGATTGTGTTTTATACCCTGTATTATGTTTAAGGTCCTCATTTTTACCATACCTGAGTACCTGGAATTTATCACTGTTAACCCTTCAATTGCGCATCGCATCATATGATGCTTTGCCCGACTTGCAGTAAATTGCGCATCGCATCATATGATGTGCGGGCATACCGAGCACGATTTGAAAGGCCCGCGGGGTAGAGGGGGTCCCCATACGCTGCCCAGGGGCTATAGTAAACAGCCGCCATTTTGAAAAAAAATCCAGCTCACGCTACCATCGCTTGGGAGGCCTCAGTTACCCAGCAGCCACCATGTCGAGCGCACGGCCGAACGCTTCCCGGGCACGCCCCACGCAATCACTCACCCAAGAGCAAATAACCAGTGAATTATTTTCCGATGGTGAGGAAAGTGACTTTGATGACTCTGATATTGACCGATGCTGATAGCACAGACAGTGAATATGAGATACAGCCGCCTCCCATGGCGAGGCCTATACGCTCACCCATGCCGCCTCGGCCAGCGTCTACCCCAATTCTCCCTCGGCCACACAGTTCCTGTGATTATTTAGAGTCTGAGGATATTTTCGGTGACGAGTCAGAGGAAGGTGACTCTTTTTCTGGTTTTAGTGAAGTGGAATCAGAACATAGTGTTACCGAGCCTGGTGCCAGTAGCAGTGGTGTTACTGGGCGAGATTTTGTCGCGTCAGCAGCGTCTCGGCCAGCCAAGCGCCACCGCATGGAACAACATGTGGCACCAAGAGCCTCACGTGCACGTGCCTCTACCTCACGTGCAGGTAGCAGCCGTACTGTGCGTAGACGGGCTTCAGCTCCTGGTCTACAGGGTGCATCGCTTCCTCGCGTAGTGCCTCTGCTGCGTCCCCTTTTGCGTCCCCTGCGTCTCGCAGGACACCAGGTGTACTAGTGTGGAGTGATGGTGCTGGTTTTATTCCCCGAATTCCTGCCTTTGACGATAAAGACGTTGGGATTACAGATCTTTTCCCTGATAATGGTGATGATATGGTGAATGTGATTATTTTACCGCATTCTATGATGAGCCACTCATGGAATATATTGTACACCAAACGAACCTTCATGCGGCTCATCTCATTAGAAAAGAGATAAGAGAATTTTCATGCTTGCAACGTTGGAAAAACACCAATATAGGTGAAATGTATGTGTTTCTTGCAATATGTATGTTGATGAAACACTGTGTCAAACACGCTCTCACAGATTACTGGAGCAAAGATCTGACTATTCCAACACCTTCCTTCGGGAAATATATGTCCAGAGACAGTTTCAGATACTCCTCGGGTGTGTGCATTTTGCAACTAATGAGGACCGGACTGAGGAGGATAGACTTTGACGAGTGAGGCACTATATGAATGAGGTGATTGGAAAATTCAGAGATTTTTACGTACCAGCACAGAAGCTGGTGATTGACAAATCCCTTATACTATTCAAAGGATGTGTTTCATTCAAACAGTATATTCCCTCAAAACGAAACAGATTTGGCTTGAAATTCTTTGTACTGTGTGACTGTGAAACAGGATACGTGTTACACATGATTCTGTATTCAGCTAGCGATGTAGACATTCCCGGTAACGACGAACATGGATTCTCTGGTAGTGTGGTGAAGTCACTGATGGCACCATGGATGAACAAGGGCCACATCCTATACACAGATAATTACTATACAAGTCCATTGCTAGCTAAGTTCTTGATTGAAAATAGAACCGGGTTGGTTGGCACAGTAAAGCCACGAAGAAGGGAAATGCCAGTGTTTGAAGGTGGACTTGCAGTTGGTGAGTGCCAGGTACTGAAATGTGATAAAATTCTCTTAGTACGGTGGAAAGACAAGAGAGAAGTGAACCTGCTGACAACCGTTCATGATGGTACAATGTTGAACAGTGGCAAGGTGCACCGTGTAACAAGAGAACCAGTATATAAGCCAGATTGTGTTCTTGACTACAATATCAACATGCGTTTGATTAATAAGGCTGACATGATGATTGGCACTATCAAGTGTGTGCGGAAAACATTGAGATGGACAAAAAAAGTGTTTTTCCATCTTGTTGACATGAGCATGTTGAACTGCTATAATTTGTACCTGGTGAAAACTGGACATAAACCTATTTTCCGTACATTTGCTTTTACACTTGCAACACAGTTATTAGCAAAGTTTGGTCAAGAAGTCCCTGCCATACGGAGACCAATCATGAACCCAGTGTTGCAGCATGATGCAACACCCAGGCTCGCTCACATAGATGCCTTTCAGCAGCACAGACTAAAGAATTTGCCAGCAGGTGGAAAGCGTGCAATAGGCCAACGTGCATACGTAGTATGTAAAACAACAAAACGAAGAGAGCAAAAACGTAAAATGGTGCAAACATGGTGTGAAGGGTGTGGAGTTGCATTGTGTGCTGTCGACTGCTTCAATGACTACCACACACTCCAAGACTTCTAAATGTGCAATAATACTGCAAAAACCTGTACATAGTGCGTGCTAATGTGTACATATAAAATAATGAACATTGTGATTACTGTACATAATATAATGCCATAATGGAAAAAGTTTGTGTGCGCATGTGTATACTCGATGTGTGCAACATATATTGACAATAACTGTCAAGTGACGTTATGTGCAACATAATTAGTGACTAATATTGTAAAGAATACACGCATAAACGCTGTAAATAATGATGCGAAAATAAATTCGTGGCAACTGTGGCTGCTTGAAGACCGCGGGCGACGCCTCTGGGACGCACAGTGCATGAGCGAACATGCAAACTGTGACGTCATCATCCATATTCTCGGCTCAAATACATCACCGCTAAGTACAATTGAATTTTTTTTTCCCGTGATCAGGGAACACGACTTAACACTTTCGCGCGCGCGGCACTCAGAGAAAAAAAAACGATTGTGCGCGCGGCGTTCTGGGCGCTCAAGTGTAAAGACAAAAAAGTGTATAAACTTTTCACGCTCCTAACATCAATTCTCAAGCTACGTATTTCATTTTGGTATCAATGTGTTGGCAATAAAATTCTCTACAAGATCATATGCATAAAATGTCACCAAAGCATTTGCTATCCCACCACGAAATAAATAAACACGAAGATGACTCGCCGTGACACCCAAACAGGAAGTAAATGTTCATACTCTTTCGTTTGTTGCCAGCTCCACAGTGATCCTACAGCATTGATTTTGATATCACTGAACTCGCAATAAAATTCCCCACCCAGACATATGCCTATCAATGTATAATTATGATACGGGGTGACCCGCACGAGTGTGGGAAGTGGCCGAAGCGTTAGCCGTGATTTCAGCAGCGATGACACTGTTGTGATGCAGCGCTTTGAAAGTTTATACTTATTTCACTGTCCTGACATTATTTCTGGAGCTACGTATTTCATTTTTATAGCAATGTGTTCGCAATAGAAAGTTCTATAAGAACATGGGTAGAATTGGTCAACAGAGCGTCAAATAAATTTGCGGCAAATAAAATCTTACGCGTGTTTGTACCCGTGAACGTAAAAAGTTTTTACTTTGTTCATGTTTTTCAAGTTTATACTCGTTTCACACCGTTTTTTTTTTTGTATAGTGTTCGGAATAAAATTCCCTACACAGACATATGCCTATCAAGTACAATTCTTGGGAATTCACAGCTGTAGAGACGGCCAAACACACACAACCGGAACCCGCTCTGGATACTCCAACTCACACCCGCAACACCCACAAAAAAAGTTTCTGGTGTTTCGTGTATACTTTAGTTTTCGTGCTACAGTTGTCATTTAGGTATCAAAATATTCCTAAGAAAATCGACTACAATACTACAACAACCTAGGACAATTATGTGTACTTACCAAAGGAAAGACGATTGTAGAAAAATAAGTTGAGCATTTTCTCTCCACTCCACCTCCTTCAGGTACCGATTCCTGAAGTTGCTCAACAGATGTTCGTAGGTGGAGTGAAGCTGGTGCGGGTGGTTACTTCTTGTCCACATAATACACCCTTTTCCTGTGATAACTGGTGTAACACGGTATGACACAAAGTGGAACATCGCATGTCTTGCATGCTATACCAGTTTCCTTCCTAATACCCGACTTTGAACACACTTGACACCTGCGACGTTCGGGAGTTTTACAAGTTCATGCTTCAATTTGTAGTTCAGGCGAGTCTCTGATAAAACAACACGTCCCTGTTGTCTCTGTGTTGGTTGTACACTACAGTCTGAATCGTCGCTCTCACCATTGTCTTCAAACAACAGTGTAGCAGATGAAATATCTTCATCAGATTCATGGTTGGCTTCAGCACGAGGTGTAGACGTGAAGAGAGGGCGCCTCACACCCGACGGGCCAGGTGTTGACGGGTTAGCAGCAGGATACACAGGACCAGTGTCATCATTTATGTCTGGAGCATGAACTAAATGAGGAGATGGTGTTGTTGTTGCAGGCCACTCTTCCTTGTCAAATTTCAATAAAGCCCAAATAGCAACCTCATGAAACTGGAGCAGAGTTAGTTTCTTTCGGTCATCTGTGTTGGCCTTGTACAATGCATAAGCGTTTTGCAAAGCCATTTGCAGGAAATAAAAGGTTATTTTCTTTGTCCACTTGTGACATTTCCTGGCGAAATGGTAATACTTTACCATTTGATCAAAGTGGTCAACACCCTTCATGAACTTATTGTAGTCAATAATTGCCTTTGGTTTGTTCACCACAACCTGCTGTAGTCCTGTTGTTCCATCTGGCCTACGAACTCGTTTGCGTTTTTGAACTCTATTTGTGTCTGCATTGTGGAGGTTGGTAATCATAGAGACAACTCGCTTGTCTTTCCACAGCAGAATGAAGGTGTTGTCCTTGCGGCGGTAGACTGTGGTATCCACATCAATCTTAGTCTTCGCTATATGTTGCAGGTCTTTTGGGGCGCCACATATCATCGATCATCGAACAATGGTGGAATATTGTCCTCAAGCCACACAACACTGGCCCCAGGCTGGCGAGTACGTACTGGACGTGTACGCTTGCGAGGAGGCTGGGGTGCCTCATCTACCTCACTCGGTTCATCCTCACCTGATAATTCATAGCTTGAATCACTCCCACTATCAACAAATGGGGTTATTTTCAAACCACGAGTAGGAGGTCGTTTCCTTAGCTGGATTTTAGGCATGCACGCACCATGTGTGCGCTTGTGGTGAGAGGCGGCAGTGCTGGTGCCCCCTCCTCCTACTCCTCCCTGTTAGGCCTTCAGAGTCCTCCTCCGTCGATTCAGCCCCATGGGCTCCAGGCCCCCAAATTCACATTCTTCTTCTAAATCCTCACCTTCTGCCTCACTTCCATCCAAATCCACTTGATCAAAGGCATCCAAGAGATTGGGAATCTTGGTGGGAGTGAGCCTCAATCCAGAGAACCTCCTATAGATGTCGGTAATCTTGTCTTTTCCAGATGAATCAGAGGCTCCTGTAGCCGAAACACCACTTGGGCCTGGTGCTGGATCCATTATTGATGAATGTAGTTGGTTACAAACACACAGAAACGGGTAAAAATCCTTGAAACCATGCGAGTTTGGCGCGCAAGGGGAGAGAGATGCGATCGCTCCATGTGACAACAAAATGGGCCTGTCACGTGACCCAGTAGGCCGACGTGACATTCGGCCTACCCGAAAGAACGGGAATTTCATGGCGCACAGTTTGAAACAAACCCCAAGTAAATCGGATTTAAGCTGGATTTTTTACAATTATTTTAATACGGACCGTAAATGTACGACGCGACCGCACAACCGATAGAAATATAGCCGTCGTATATGTACGGGGGGGTGGGCGCGCGAAAGTGTTAACAGGTTCAAGAATTTTTTTTTTTTTTTTTTTTTTTTTTTTTTTTTTTTGCACATGTGGTGTCAATCAGTATATAGCCATGCGCCATTTAAGGGTTAAACATCCTGTTATTTCCTGATGCCCAGTCGAAAACTTTATTAATATCAGCTTGAAGTTTTTCAGTGTCTTCAGCAGAGGTAATTTTCATACTGATTTTGTGTCATCTGCAAAGGATGATACGAAACTGTGACTTGTATTTTTGTCCATATCTGATATGAGAATAAGGAAAAGCAGCGGTGCAAGGACTGTACTCTGAGGTACAGAGCTTTGAACTGCACTTGGACTAGATTTTATATGGTGACCGTTACTCGCCGAGTCCTGTTTGACAGAAAACTGAGTATCCAGCATCCTACTTTACCGGTTATTCCCATTGACTTCATTTTGTGTGCTATCACGCCATGGTCCATTTATCGAAAGCCTTTGCGAAGTCCGTGTATATCACATGAGCTTCTTTTGTTTTTCTAATGCCTCAGTGACTTTGTCATAGTGCTCAAGTAGCTGTGAGAAGCACGATCTTCCCGCTCGAAATCCATGTTGGCCTGGTTGTGAAGGTCATTGGTCTCCATGAAATTGGTGACCTGACTCCTAATCACTCTCTCAAATACTTTTATTATGTGCGATGTTAGTGCAACTGGTCTATAATTCTTTGCCAATGCTTTGCTCCTCCCTTGTGTAGAGGGGCTATGTCTGCTACTTTACGTGCATCTGGTATTTCCCCGTGTCCAAGCTCTTCCTCCACACTATACTAGTGCCTGTGCTACCGGCACTTTGCATTTCTTTATAAATATTGAATTCCATGAGTCTGGACCTGAGGCCGAGTGAATGGGCATCTTTTCAATTTCTCTTTCAAAGTTAAGTGCGCTCGTGTTGGTATCAGTAATATTTACAGGGGTTTGAATATCCCGCATAAAGAAATTGTCTGGATCTTCCACTTTCATGTTGTTTATTGGTGCTAAACATGTCCTCATACTGCTTTTTTAGGATTTCACTAATTTCTTTGTCATCCTCCGTGTATGAACCTTCACTTGTATGAATAGGTCCAATACTGGCAGTGGTTTTTGTTTTTGATTTCACATATGTGAAGAAGTATTTTGGATTTTTCTTTATTACTGAATTGCTTTCTGTTCTAACTGCCTTTCTTCAGTTTGATATGAGTGTTTCAATTCCCGCTCGATTTCTTCAATCTCCCTATTTAAATTATTCCTCCTTTGACGGGAAATTCGTGTCTGAATAAGCATTCCCGTTATTTTTTTCCTGCGTTTATAGTGTCGTCTGCGTTCTCTTTCTACGTTGGATCTCTTTCTGGCTTCCTCAAAGAACATGTTTCAGACAGACTTGATACGCTTCCGAAGTCAGTTTTTTTATTCCTTCTGTAGGACTTGTATTACTTAGAACAGTTTCCCATGGAATGTTTGTAAGTTCTCTGTTTATTATCTCCCAGTCTATCTTTTATTATTAAAGTTGAATTTACTGAATAGCCCTCTCTCACTTTATCAACGTTTTAGTCTATTCTGAGTATTGATGGTCGTTTGCACTTCAATGAGCTTGTGATCTGAGTATGTGGTACTGATATCGTAATGTCTCTGATAATGTCTTCATTGTTCGTAAAGACCAGATCTAGAATATTTTCATTTCTCGTTGGCTCTGATATTGCTGATTGAGTGAAAATTTGTCACAGAATAAGTAGTTCTCTAATCTGTGGTTGGTTAGGTCCTGATAGATTTCCTGGTATAATATTATTGTTTGCTATTCTCCACCTGAGACTAGGCAAGTTGAAGTCACCTAGGAAGATATATCAGGTATCGGTTTCTCCAAATTACAAGCTTATCTATTCTCTATTTGTTTATCTGTTTCTGTGAATTCCTCAGCCGTTGCATCTAGCGGTTTGTATATTAGAATAATCACTAAATTTATTTTCTCTATTTTTAATCCCAGTACCTCTACCACCTCATTTGTAACGTTAAGAGCTCCGAGCATACAAGGTCTTCCCTAATATACAGACCCACTCCTCCATGTGACCTAATTTTCCTATCACACCTGTATAGGTTATATCCTGGAATCCAGATCTCACTGTCTAAGAATTCCCCTGCATGGGTTTCTGTGAAAGCTCCAAATACTGCATTTGACTCCGTGAGGAGGCCATTATGAACTGTACTTTGTTGTTTGTTCTTGTTTTCAGTCCTTGTATGTTGGCAAAGATGAATGAGGTTACTCTATTAGTGATAGTTTTGACTGGGAGACTTTTTCGGCAAGCCCATTATGCGTGGACATATTGAGTTTGTTCTGACCAGTGCTGATTGTTGTAGGGCATTTGCCTGTCGTAGTTGTAGTTTCCCTTTTGGTGTGTAATGTATCTGTAATTCTGGAATGCAAGTGTATCTGGCATCCAGTTCCATACATTCTCCATGCTCCTCCTTTTGAATTCTCTTTCGTTTGGTATAAAAAATTTATCGAGTTTCCTCCAATTCATTATCCTGCTTGCCACTCTTTATGTAGCATTCCATGCCTTTCACATGAAGTATGGGCAGCTGAGGTCATAGTAACATTTTCTGTCCTCCATTGAGGTTTGGCACATGTCAGGATGGAAAAACCACATATTGATCCAAATCGACACTCC
>WNGS01046204.1:0-20141 GCA_020271785.1 Procambarus virginalis
ACTTGTATCTGTTTCCTTCGTTATCTTCTAAGGTCAAGCCAATTGTAACAAATGACACTGTTATGGCAACTAGGGTATCTGCAACGACCTTAGCCAGGCCAGGAGCTCGATAAGCCTTCCTGAGTTTCCGTAAATCGGCAAACTCCAAATACAAAAAGATAACATCTCGGTCATATATAACCTTTTCTTTCCGATTAAATTTAGGGATTCCTCTGCCATTTGTTTTAAGACATTCATTAGGTTGTAGAGCAAGGATACTTCTAGTCCGACATTATTGTTTTAACTGTCAACTGCTGCATCACCAATACCATCAAGGTTGCCATATTCATCAAGGGTGACTAACATATCCTTTAATTTCATGAAGTAAGTTGGAGCTTCATTCTCTGTACAGAAATGATCGCTATCCATATTTTCCGTTGATCACCAGGCCTGCAGCTGCTTGCATTCCCGAGGCAGCACCTGTAAGAAAGTCTTTGGCCAAATGTTGATTAAGTGAACCATTCTCAGACGCAGGTACGGGTTAGGGCACATCTCTGGGTCTGCGAACATTGTCAGTATCCAGGGCTTCACGACAGACTCGAGTGCGCTTAAATTGATGTCATTATCAGGCTCACAAGATGGTGCTAGGTCAATAATTTCCCAAAGGACATCTTCCCATTGCCCCGTCATCTTGACCGACGTCGTAAGCATGGAGAGAGTTAATGCGCACAAAATTCCAAGTTGTACGCTGCTAGCGAATTACATCGTAGAATTGTTATTATGCAAGTCATTAAGAATGGCTTTTGATTTGTCAATAAATTCTAACATTTTCCCCAGAAAATCCTTCACCGAGGTTCATTACGTCAACTAAGATTGCTATCTTTTTATTCCAGCATAGTTGAGGCAATTGATAGTGGTAAGGTTTGCAATGTTGTGTACCTTGACTTTAGCAAAGTTTTTGATACAGTTCCACATGAAAGACTGCTTAAAAAGATAGAGGCTGATGGTATGGGGGTGCTATATTTAAGTTGGATTAGGGCATGGCTATACCAAAGGAAACAGATAGTTAGTCAGAGGGTTTATGGGGTTAAGTTAACTTAATGGGGTTAAGTCAGAGTGGGAAAATGTTGTAAATGGAGTGCCCAAGGCTCTGTCTTGGGAACTCTATTGTTTATAATATATAAATGATTTAGATTCAGGTTTGTGTAGCACATTTGCAAATTTGCCTATGAGACAGAAATCGGTAGAGAAATTAACACAGAAGACTCACTATCACTTCAAGTTGATCTAAATAGGGTTTTGAAATGGTCAAAAGTTTGGAAGATGCAGTTAATGCTGATAAATGTAAAGTTTTGAGGCTAGGTACTGATGATAGAGTTACAAGATACGAGCTAGATGGTGTTGAGATTACGAAGTCGGATTGCGAAAGGGATCTGGGAATTATGATTAGTAAGAATTTAAAAGCAAAGGATCAATGCATGAATGTTCGTAATAAGGAAAATAGGACACTGGGATTTATTAATCGAAGCGTTAGTAACAAGACACCTGGTGTTGTTCTTCAGCTATATTTTATTCTGGTTAGGTAGCCATTTAGATTATGCAGTTCAGGTTTGGTCGCCGTACTATATTCTATATAGGTTCACTTGAGCGTGTCCAGTTCGTGTTCGAGTGAATGTAAATTCACTCGAATGTACAGCGTAGGATGACAAACTTTATTCCCCAAATTAGAAATCTTTCATATAAAGAAAGATTAACAAAGCTTAAATTGCATTCACTGGAAAGGCGAAGAGTTAGGGGTGACATGATAGAGGTTTACAAGTAGATGATTGGACATAACAGAGCGGATATTAAATGGGTATTAAAAGTATCAACACAGGACAGAACACAAAACAATGCGTATAAATTCGATAAGTTTAGATTTAGGAAAGACTTGGGTAAATACTGGTTCGGTAACAGGGTTGTTGACTTGTGGAACCAATTACCACATAATGTGGTGGAGGAGGGGTCCCTCGATTGTTTCAAACGTGGGTTGGATATATATATCAGTGGGATTGGGTGATTATATGTAGGAGCCTCGTATGGGCTCCTAGTGCAACAATTTTTGGCCTTGGGTAAAGTATGCGTCAAAATGCGACGTTCTGTTAGGAGGACGAACACTTGTCTGGTGAAAGACGTCTACCGAGGGGAGAGATAATTAGTATGAGTGTTCCGACAATATCATGTAAAATAACACCATTAAGTACTACTGCTCCCTCAACCGAATCAAAAACTTCCGATATACAATGAAGTCACAATAATGTGACATGTCTGAGAAACTTTTTGCAGCCGGACAACGGAATCGAAGCTGAATCGGAATCTAAACGCGCACCTTAACCCATTGACCACGATATGCTAAAAGTTGCACAACCTGGAGTCCAACAGAAAAATATGAATTTAAAATATTTAAACTCTAAGCCAAACTGGTCTGAGGCCGCGTTGATCTCGCTCTTCGTCTACTCATATAAGCAGCTAGACCTCTGAATGTACAAGTATTCATGAACCTCCCTACTGGTGGATAGTTATCTGGAATAATGTCTGCTCTCAAATTAGTGTTTCTCTACACAACACTAAATTCTCTATATGTTTCAACATGTACTCAATAAGTATCAACGCTGACTTTGACGACAGCATTGGTCATTCGTTGAGCTTAACAAGTACTGTATATTTCCCGGGTTCATGAAGCAGTTCCGCGAGCACTTACGAACCTCAACATCTTTTCTCAATCTTTTGCGGCTTTGTTTACAATTGTTAAACAGTTAATGAGCACCGAAGCACCAGGAGGCTGTTTATAACAATAACAGCAGTTGATTGGGAGGTTTTCATGCTGGTAAACTGTTTAATAAATGTAAACAAAGCCGTCAAAGATTGAGGAAAGGTGTACACGTTCGTAAGTACTTGCATAACTGCTTCGTGAATCCGGGTTCAAAGTTCGCTGATCTAAACTATCATTATGACTGCAATAAAACCTGAGCCGCCACATTCAACAGGACTGTGGTTATTACAAATAAAAAAAATATATGAAATAATAAAAACTAAAGTAAATTTGTAAAAAAGTATTAAAGTAACTAAATTATAATGAACAACAATAAAAATTCTACTGATGCTACAACCACGAAAATTAAATAAATCATTATGTATGATTTATTTAATTTTGAACATTATGAACAAACACTTATGAACGAAAGTTTCCGTAGGTCTCCATTTTACCCTAAACACTTTTAGACATTTTCCTAAATAACTCACATATATATTTATATATAAATTTGTATCCGAATTATACAGGCAAAGCTTATAGGGTAAATCTTTTCAACTTATTAAAAACTTTATCACCACTTCCCTATATCTATGACGTGATCATCTAGAACGCGGCCCCCTTCGCCAGAGACGACCTCCTTATATATAGCCTAATATAGTTTTGTTGTTGGGATTAAGGAGGCTTATCAACTGCGGGAGGCTAGCTAGTTCAGGCTCCCTAATTAGCAATATACTTTAATCAATTCCTGAGGCCTATTGAGCGCACGTGCACGATAATGGAGATGGAACGAACTAATTTACTGGTGCAAGAAAATTTTTATCCAAGAACGAATGTGTATGAAACCTGCCCGATTTTGACGATTTGTGGCATTGAAACGAGACCGTTCTACATACTGAGTGTAAAGAACAGATAGATTCCCAAATTATTTGATGTATTAATCAAATTTATTAATAATTAATACAAATTATTCAATTTATGCTTTGATCTCAATTAGTTTTAAGTTTTAGTCTAAGTGTTTTTCCCTATATCTTGACCGAAACGCCAAAACCAGGCAATATTCAATAACAATATTCACTCGCTACTTTCTTCCACCACCATCAGCGGTCAATAGACAAGGTGCACATCAAAAGCCTCTGTAAAGTGAAAGTGAAAAAATACAAACAAATGAATACAGGTGAAAGCTGGAAATGCCAAATAGTCAAAGAAATATACATACTCGTATCATGTACCGGGTGGTCTCGAGTAACAATGGGTATAAATTGAGTAACATTAGATTTAGGAAAGAATTACGGGCACCTGGCATCTCTTGGATGGCTAAATCCTCATCAATCCCAGTGGATCTTCCTTCTGCAACTTTGGCTCTGTGGCACTTGATGGTTGGGAGTATTTTCCTCTTGATTTGCTCCAATCTCCAACTGTCTAACTGGTTGGGCACCTTTCCTTTCCCCCCGTCCCATCCCAAATATTGACCCCCCCCCCCCCATTTCCAAGTGCTATATAGTGGCGCTTTCCCTATCCAGTCTAGACCATTTGGTCACCATTTGGTCCGGGAGACATCTCCCGTCACGCAGGGTGCAGTTGCGCCTCCACAGATCTCCAGTATCATCTTTTGATACTGGTAATGGCTCAAAAGGGCCACCACTTACGGGCTATTCATGCCCGTGCCACCTCTTGGATGGCTTAATCTTAATCGTCATCATCGAACAGCAAAGACGGGAGACATCTCCCGTCACGCAGGGTGCAGTCGCACCTACACAGATCTCCAGTATCAGCTATTGATACTGGTAATGGCTCAAAAGGGCCACCACTTACGGGCTATTCATGCCCGTGCCACCTCTTGGGTGGCTTAATCTTTATCAATCAATCAATCCAGTCAACACAGAGATAATATACAACTCCTCACAGAACCCAACATATAGGAAAAGAAGCCATAATCTAGTACTGTCACTCATCCTAGATTGGATACCAAGTTACATTGGCATAGATCGTAATGAAAAGGCAAACTCTCTTCAATGAATGAAACTTCTTCAAACTCTCGTAATGAAAAGGCAAAGCCCCTTCCTCTTCAACTGTCTCATGGAACAATTCATGAAGCTCAAGCTACCAAAAGCCAAACTTCTTAACTATGCAGACGACTTTGTGGTCATCATCAATGGCAAAGGTGCAATGAACCATGCGCAAAGATGCCTAGATATTATCAGCAGGGAAGCGGAATGCATAGCAGTGAAAATAAACAGCAATAAAACAAAAGCAATGGCCGTTAAAATGAGAACTCAAGACATCAGACTGGCAATACAAGGACAAGAAATCGAGTGGGTTACCTCTTTTCAATACCTAGGAGTCATAATAGACAACCAGTTGAAATTCACTCAAGAAATTGAATATCTTCGGCAACGCTGCAAAGCCAGAAACGCAGCTTTGCGCTCCCTGACCAGTCTTAGAGAGGGTGCATCTCTACCAGTACTCAAAATGTACTACGTTCAAGCAGTTAGGTCACTCATCGACTATGCTGCTCCTGCTCTTACATCCCACAGTGATAACCAATGGGAGAAACTGGAAGTGTCTCAAAATGATGCTCTGAGAACAATGCTGGGAGCACCTATATGGACGCGTAGAGAGAACCTTAGAATGGAAACAAATTTACCAGCATTAGAAAACAGGATGAAACATAGGATAGCCACCATAATAGGAAAACTTACTGGAACAACCGCCAGGCTGTCAATCAAAGACAGCATACAGAGATCCTTTCAGAAAAACCTACAGTATAGAACAAGCTCATGGATGGATAATGTGGTCAAGATTTTAGAGAAAATGGACCTGAAATGGACTATTAAACATAAAGGGGAAGATAGACCATATCAACACTTTCGACAGCCTCCTCCATGGTAAGAATAGAGTCTAAAGATAATCATTGAAAGATTACCAGTATAAAAATCAGCATGTGACCCGCAGAGGCTCAAGGAAGTAATAGAACAACAAATGGAAACTATCTCTAGACCCACAACGACTCACATCTTCACAGACGGATCAGTTGATCAAGAAAAAGGTTCTGCTGGGGCAGCAGTTTACACTACTAATCATGAAGCTTACTGGAGCATGAATAGTGGGTGCTCAACATTGCAAACAGAATTATATGCCCTGAAGGAGGCAATAAACTATACAATTGAGAATAACTTACATGATGTCATCATTCATACAAACTCTAAATCTTCGCTCCAGGCATTGTTATCCAATCAGCACAGAGATAATATACAACTCCTCACAGAAATTCAACATATAGGAAAAGAAGCCCATAATCGAGGACTGTCAATCACCCTAAATTGGATACCAAGTCACATTAGCATAGATGGTAATGAAAAGGCAGACTCACTAGCAAAAACTGCCACTGCTCTACCTGTTGTACAAGTTCAAATACCTCCAAGTTTCTCACAGATAAAGGAGCAAATCAAGAAGAAAATATTCTCAACTATCAAAAGTTGCCACAGAGCCAAAGTAGCGGAAGGAAGATCCACTGTTATATGGTACGAACAAGCCACTGGTTACTCCTCTTTCAAGCCTGGCAAAAAGATATCCAGAGACATTGCAGTAGCCATACACAGACTCAGGCTTGGTTACAAGTGCTGCTGGGAGGTAATGAACCCAATAGTTAAAGAGTGTCACATATGTGAAACTGAGGCAGGGGCGCCACTGTTGCACTACTTACTGGAATGTGAAGCTACTGAACCCCTGCGCATCAAACTCAACATTAATCCAACGACAGCAGCTGCATTAAATGCACATTCCACCGCGACTACACAGATTAAAAAAGCTGTTAAGGAATGGGACTCATTAGTGAGCATTCTGCATCTACATCCACCACCAAGGTAATGTTAATAAAACAAGATTAAAACCAGTGCACTAAAACAGAAGCGATAAATAAACAGGGAAAAGGAGAAATCCCTTCCTCCATTTTAAACTTAGACCCAAATATCACAGGAAAAAGGTTATCATATATAACCAAACTCAATTACGGGCTCACCATAGCCCGTGCTACATGGACACTTCGTCCTGAGTAGCTAAATCTGTAACAACAACAACAAGAGAGTTAGTTATTCATTTGCAGTTGGTTGCGTGTTGGAACAATTTCTACTGTCAGTCTGTCACACGTTCCGAGACAATGGATACCACTGCTGCAGATGATTATTTTCCTAGTCTTCCACTATCGTTCTTAGTCAACGTAATGAACGTCGGTGAAGGATTTTCTGGCGGCAAAATGTTAAAATTTATTGACAAATCAAAAGCCATTCTTAATGACTTGCATAATAACAATTCTACGATGTTATTCGCTAGCAGCGTACAACTTGGAATTTTGTGCGCATTAACTCTCTCCATACGTACGACGTCGGTCAAGATGACGGGGCAATGGGAAGATGTCCTTTGGGAAATTATTGACCTAGCACCATCTTGTGAGCCTGATAATGACATCAATTTAAGCGCACTCGAGTCTGTTGTGAAGCCCTGGATACTGACAATGTTCGCAGACCCAGAGATGTGCCCTAACCCGTACCTGCGTCTGAGAATGGTTCACTTAATCAACATTTGGCCAAAGACTTTCTTACAGGATGCCGCCTCGGGAATGCAAGCAGCTGCAGGCCTGGTGATCAACGGAAAATATATGGATCGCGATCATTTATGTCCAGAGGATGCAGCTCCAACATTACTTCATGAACTTAAAGATATGTTAGTCACCCTTGATGAATATGGCCACCTTGATGGTATTAGTGATGCAGCAGTTGACCAGTTAACAAGAATAAATGTCGGAGCAGAAGTATTCTTGCTCTACAATCTAATGAATGTCTTAAAACAAATGGCAGAGGAATCCCTAAATTAAATAGGAAAGAAGGGGCTATACATGACCGAGCATGTTATCCATTTGTATTTGGAGTTTGTCGATTTACGGAAACTCAGGAAGGCTTATCGAGCTCCTGGCCTGGCTAAGGTCGTTGCAGATACCCTAGTTGCCATAACAGTGTCATTTGTTACGATTGGCTTGACCTTAGAAGATATTGAAGGAAATACATACAAGTTTTTCACGAACCTCTTTGATAGTACTTACAAAAACATACGTGAATCAGAAATATTTAGTTCGGTCTATCAGGTTCTGCGACTTGACCACGCACAGTATCTATCTTCCCTTGGGAAGGAGGCAGCCGATTCCGGTATTTTCTGGTAATATATTTTGTAACTTAAATATGAATGAGATGTTAAATTTTCTTTTAATAAATGTAAACAACAATTCATTAACAGTTTATTCTCACCTGTTTTTAGACAATAATTTTATCAGTTTTTATATCCATTTGTTATGAAATTATCTGCCAGAATCATTAATGAAATTTGTGAAAAAATTAAATTTGGATCTCCAATAACGACTTATTGGAATTAATTATACCTGCTTGAATCAATAATTACAAATTCTAATCATTGTCATGCTGAAATGTTCTTCGAACTCGAGATAAATGTAAAGCATATGTAAAGCCCAATTGAAAGCCAAGGGTAAGAACATAAGAACATAAGAACAAAGGCAACTGCAGAAGGCCTATTGGCCCATACGAGGCAGCTCCTATTTATAACCACCCAATCCCACTCATATACATGTCCAACCCATGCTTGAAACAATCGAGGGACCCCACCTCCACAATGTTACGCGGCAATTGGTTCCACAAATCAACAACCCTGTTACTGAACCAGTATTTACCCAAGTCTTTCCTAAATCTAAACTTATCCAATTTATACCCATTGTTTCGCGTTCTGTCCTGTGTTGATACTTTCAATACCCTATTAATATCCCCTTTGTTATGTCCATTCATCCACTTGTAAACCTCTATCATGTCACCCCTAACTCTTCGCCTTTCCAGTGAATGCAAATTAAGCTTTGTTAATCTTTCTTCATATGAAAGATTTCTAATTTGGGGAATTAACTTAGTCATCCTACGCTGGACACGTTCAAGTGAATTTATATCCATTCTATAATATGGCGACCAAAACTGAACTGCATAATCTAAATGGGGCCTAACCAGAGCAAGATATAGCTTGAGAACCACACCAGGTGTCTTGTTACTTACGCTGCGATTAATAAATCCGAGTGTCCTATTTGCCTTATTACGAACATTTATGCATTGATCCTTTTGTTTTAAATTCTTACTAATTATAACTCCCAGATCCCTTTCGCAATCCGACTTCGCAATCTCAACACCATCTAGCTCGTATCTTGTAACTCTATCATCATTACCTAGCCTCAGAACTTTACATTTATCAGCATTAAACTGCATCTGCCAGTCCTTTGACCATTTCAAAACCCTATCTAGATCAACTTGAAGTGATAGTGAGTCCTCCTCCGAATTAATTTCCCTACCGATTTTCGTATCATCGGCAAATTTGCAAATGTTGCTACTCAAACCTGAATCTAAATCATTTATATATATTATAAACAACAGAGGTCCCAAGACAGAGCCTTGAGGCACTCCACTTACAACATTTTCCCACTCTGACTTGACTCCATTTATACTAACTCTCTGTTTCCTTTGGTATAGCCATGCCCTAATCCAGCTTAATATAGCACCCCCAATACCATGAGCCTCTATCTTTTTAATCAGTCTTTCATGTGGCACTGTATCGAAAGCTTTGCTAAAGTCAAGGTACACAACATCACAATCCTTACCACTATCAACTGCCTCAACTATGCTAGAATAAAAAGATAACAAATTTGTTAAACATGAACGGCCATTTATAAAACCATGTTGCGACTCAATTATTAATTTATGTTTTTCAAGATGAAGACGAATTTTATTTGCTATTATAGATTCGAGTAACTTTCCCACAATAGACGTTAGGCTAATTGGTCGATAGTTAGACGCAAGTGATCTATCTCCTTTCTTAAAAACTGGTATCACATTAGCAACTTTCCAAAACTCTGGCACTGTGCCTGACTCTATTGATTTATTAAATATGATTGACAGTGGGTCACAAAGCTCCTCTTTGCATTCTTTCAGCACTCTGGCAAACACTTCATCCGGCCCTGGGGATTTGTTTGGTTTGAGTTTTACTATTTGTTTAAGAACATCCTCCCTGGTAACTGCTAAACTCGTCAACCTGTCCTCGTCCCCACCCACATAGACTTGTTGGGCTGAAGGCATATTGTTAAGTTCCTCTTTAGTAAATACAGATACAAAATATTTATTAAAAATACTACTCATCTCTTCATCACTATCTGTTATTTGACCTGTCTCAGTTTTTAATGGACCTATCCTTTCCCTAGTCTTAGTTCGATATAACTGAAAAAACCCTTTAGGATTTGTCTTTGCTTGCCCTGCTATACGAACTTCATAGTTTCTTTTTGCTTTCCTTATCTCTTTTTTAACATTTCTAACTAGTTGTACGAATTCCTGTTCTAAAGTGACCTCCCCATTTTTAATCCTCTTGTACCAAGCTCTCTTTTTACCTATAAGATTCTTCAAATTCTTTGTTATCCACTTTGGGTCATTAGTATCGATCTATTCAATTTGTGTGGTATACTACGTTCCTGTGCTTTGTTTAGAATATTCTTAAATACGTTATAAATTGAATCTACATCGAAATCCCCATTTACATCACCTATCGCTGGGTTCATGTCTCGCTCCAAGACCGGGTATGGTATGGGAAGGGAAGGGAAATATCAGTGAGAAAACGTTGTTGTTGTAGATTTAGCTATTCAGAACGAAGTGACCATGTACCACGAGCTGTGGTGAGCCAATAATTGAGTTCGGTTATTCGCGATAACTGATATTTGGGTCAAAGTATTAAATGGAGGTGGTGTTTTCCCCTTTTTCTCTGTTTTATTAACATTATAGTCTGGCGGATGTGGGTGCAGAATGTTCACTAGTGAGTCCCATTCTTTAACAGCTTTTCTAATCATTGTAGTCGTTGTGGAATGTATGTCTACTGCAATGTCTCTGTATATTTTTTTTCTCAGGCTTCAAACAGTATAACCCAGTGGCTTGTTCGTACCATATCGCAGTGGATGTTCCTTCCTCTACTTTGGGTCTGTGGCGACTTTTGATAGTTAGAAGTATTTTCTTCTTGATTTGCTCTGTGAAAAACTTGGAGGTATTTGAACCTGTACAACAGGAAGAGCAGTGGCAGTTTTTGTAGTGAGTTTGCATTTTCTTTACGATCTTTGCCAATGTAACTTGGTATCCAATCTAGGTTGATTGACAGTCCTAGATTATGGCTTCTTTTCCTACATGTTGGATTCTGCGAGGAGTTGTATATTATCTCTGTGCTGACTGGATAGGGAAAGCGCCACTATATTGCACTTGGAAAGGAAGGGGGGGTCAGGATTTGGGATGGGACGGGGGGAAAGGAAAGGTGCCCAACCAGTTAGACAGTTGGGGATTGGATCAAATCAAGAGGAAAATACTCCCAACCATCAAGTGCCACAGAGCCAAAGTAGCAGAAGGCAGATCCACTGGGATTGATGAGGATTTAGCCATCCAAGAGATGCCAGGTGCACGAAATTCTTTCCTAAATCTAATGTTACTCAATTTATACCCATTGTTACTCGAGAACCACCCGGTACATGATACGAGTATGTTATTATATTTCTTTGACTAATTGGCATTTCCAGCTTCCACCTGTATTCATTAATTTGTATTAATTATTAATAAATTTGATTAATACATCAAATAATTTGGGAATCTATCTATTCTTTACACTCAGTATGTAGAACGGTCTCGTTTCAATGCCACCACTCGTCAAAATCGGGCATGTTTCTTACACATTCGTTCTTGGATAAAAATTTTATTGTACCAGTAAATTAGTTCGTTGCATCTCCTTTATCGTGCACGTGCGCTCAATAGGCCTCAGGAATTGATTAAAGTATGCTTTCTAATTAGGGAGCCTAAACTAGCTAGCCTCCCGCAGTTGATAAGCCTCCTTAATCTCAACAACAAAACTATATTAGGCTACATATAAGGAGGTCGTCTCTGGCGAAGGGGCCGCGTTCTAGATGATCACGTCATAGATATAGGGAAGTGGTGATAAAGTTTTTAATAAGTTGAAAAGATTTACCCTATAAGCTTTGCCTGTATTATTCACACACAAATATATATAAATATATATGTGAGTTATTTAGGAAAATGTCTAAAAGTGTTTAGGGTAAAATGGAGACCTACGGAAACTTTCGTTCATAAGTGTTTGTTGTAGCTGTTCATACATAATGATTTATTTAATTTTCGTGGTTGTAGCATCAGTAGAATTTTATTGTTGTTCATTATAATTTAGTTACTTTAATACTTTTTTACAAATTTATTTTAGTTATTATTATTTCATATATTTTTTTTTATTTGTAATAATCACAGTCCTATTGAATGTGGCGGCTCAGGTTTTATTGCAGTCAAATTGATAGTTTAGATCAGCGAACTCTGAACCCGGATTCACGAAGCAGTTATGCAAGTACTTACGAACGTGTACACCTTTCCTCAATCTTTGACGGCTTTGGTTACATTTATTAAACAGTTTACAAGCATGAAAACCTCCCAATCAACTGTTGTTATTGTTATAAACAGCCTCCTGGTGCTTCGGTGCTCATTAACTGTTTAATAATTGTAAACAAAGCCGCCAAAGATTGAGAAAAGATGTAGAGGTTCGTAAGTGCTCGCGGCTTCATGAATCCGGGAAATATACAGTACTTGTTAAGCTCAACGAATGACTAACGCTGTCGTCAAAGTCAGCGTTGATACTTATTGAGTATATGTTGAAAGACAAGTAGTGTGTGTAGAGAAACACTAAATTGAGAGTAGACATTATTCCAGATAACTTTCCACCAGTAGGGAGGTGTGTGAATACTTGTACATTCAGAGGTCTAGCTGCTTATATGAGGAGACGAAGAGCGAGATCAACGCGGCCTCAGACCAGTTTGGCTTAGAGTTTAAATATTTTAAATTCATATTTTTCTGTTGGACTCCAGGTTGTGCAACTTTTAGCATATCGTGGTCAATGGGTTAAGGTGCGCGTTTAGATTCCGATTCAGCTTCGATTCCGTTGTCCGGCTGCAAAAAGTTTCTCAGACATGTCACAATATTGTGACTTCATTGTATATTGGAAGTTTTTGATTCGGTTGAGGGAGCAGTAGTACTTAATGGTGTTATTTTACATGTTATTGTCGGAACAATAAATTCGAGTGAATTTATATTCACTCGAACACGAACTGGACACGCTCAAGTGAACCTATATCCATTCTATAGTACGGTGTAAAAACCTGAACTACATAATCTAAATGGGGACCTAACCAGAATATAATATAGCTGAAGAACAACACCAGGTGTCTTGTTACTAACGCTTCGATTAATAAATCCCAGTGTCCTATTTTCCTCATTACGAACATTCATGCATTGATCCTTTGCTTTTAAATTCTTACTAATCATAATTCCCAGATCCCTTTCGCAATCCGACTTCGTAATCTCAACACCATCTAGCTCGTATCTTGTAACTCTATCATCATTACCTAGCCTCAAAACTTTACATTTATCAGCATTAAACTGCATCTTCCAAACATTTGACCATTTCAAAACCCTATTTAGATCAACTTGAAGTGATAGTGAGTCTTCTTCTGTGTTAATTTCTCTACCGATTTCTGTCTCATAGGCAAATTTGCAAATGTTGCTACTCAAACCTGAATTTAAATCATTTATATATATTATAAACAACAGAGGTCCCAAGACAGAGCCTTGAGGCACACCATTTACAACATTTTCCCACTCTGACTTAACCCCATTTATACTAACTATCTGTTTCCTTTGGTATAGACATGGCCTAATCCAACTTAAATATAGCACCCCCAATACCATTTTTAATCAGTCTTTCATATGGAACTGTATCAAAAGCTTTGCTAAAGTCAAAGTACACAACATTGCAAACCTTACCACTATCAATTGCCTCAACTATGCTGGAATAAAAAGATAGCAAATTTGTTAAACATGAACGGCCATTTGTAAAACCATGTTGTGACTCGTTTATTAATTTATATTTTTCAAGATGAAAACGAATGGTATTTGCAATTATCGATTCAAGTAACTTCCCCACAATAGACATTAGGCTATAGTTAGATAAGAACATAAGAACATAAGAGTTAAGGCAAATGCAGAAGGCCTATTGGCCCATACGAGGCAGCTCCTATTTATAACCACCCAATCCCACTCATATACATGTCCAACCCATGCTTGAAACAATCGAGGGACCCCACCTCCACAATGTTACGCGGCAATTGGTTCCACAAATCAACAACCCTGTTACTGAACCAGTATTTACCCAAGTCTTTCCTAAATCTAAACTTATCCAATTTATACCCATTGTTTCGCGTTCTGTCCTGTGTTGATACTTTCAATACCCTATTAATATCCCCTTTGTTATGTCCATTCATCCACTTGTAAACTCTATCATGTCACCCCTAACTCTTCGCCTTTCCAGTGAATGCAAATTAAGCTTTGTTAATCTTTCTTCATATGAAAGATTTCTAATTTGGGGAATTAACTTAGTCATCCTACGCTGGACACGTTCAAGTGAATTTATATCCATTCTATAATATGGCGACCAAAACTGAACTGCATAATCTAAATGGGGCCTAACCAGAGCAAGATATAGCTTGAGAACCACACCAGGTGTCTTGTTACTTACGCTGCGATTAATAAATCCGAGTGTCCTATTTGCCTTATTACGAACATTTATGCATTGATCCTTTTGTTTTAAATTCTTACTAATTATAACTCCCAGATCCCTTTCGCAATCCGACTTCGCAATCTCAACACCATCTAGCTCGTATCTTGTAACTCTATCATCATTACCTAGCCTCAGAACTTTACATTTATCAGCATTAAACTGCATCTGCCAGTCCTTTGACCATTTCAAAACCCTATCTAGATCAACTTGAAGTGATAGTGAGTCCTCCTCCGAATTAATTTCCCTACCGATTTTCGTATCATCGGCAAATTTGCAAATGTTGCTACTCAAACCTGAATCTAAATCATTTATATATATTATAAACAACAGAGGTCCCAAGACAGAGCCTTGAGGCACTCCACTTACAACATTTTCCCACTCTGACTTGACTCCATTTATACTAACTCTCTGTTTCCTTTGGTATAGCCATGCCCTAATCCAGCTTAATATAGCACCCCCAATACCATGAGCCTCTATCTTTTTAATCAGTCTTTCATGTGGCACTGTATCGAAAGCTTTGCTAAAGTCAAGGTACACAACATCACAATCCTTACCACTATCAACTGCCTCAACTATGCTAGAATAAAAAGATAACAAATTTGTTAAACATGAACGGCCATTTATAAAACCATGTTGCGACTCAATTATTAATTTATGTTTTTCAAGATGAAGACGAATTTTATTTGCTATTATAGATCGAGTAACTTTCCCACAATAGACGTTAGGCTAATTGGTCGATAGTTAGACGTAAGTGATCTATCTGCTTTCTTAAAAACTGGTATCACATTAGCAACTTTCCAAAACTCTGGCACTCTGCCTGACTCTAATGATTTATTAAATATGATTGACAGTGGGTCACAAAGCTCCTCTTTGCATTCTTTCAGCACTCTGGCAAACACTTCATCCGGCCCTGGGGATTTGTTTGGTTTGAGTTTTACTATTTGTTTAAGAACATCCTCCCTGGTAACTGCTAAACTCGTCAACCTGTCCTCGTCCCCACCCACATAGACTTGTTCGGCTGAAGGCATATTGTTAAGTTCCTCTTTAGTAAATACAGATACAAAATAGTTGTTAAAAATACTACATAAGAACATAAGAACATAAGAACAAAGGCAACTGCAGAAGGCCTATTGGCCCATACGAGGCAGCTCCTATTTATAACCACCCAATCCCACTCATATACATGTCCAACCCATGCTTGAAACAATCGAGGGACCCCACCTCCACAATGTTACGCGGCAATTGGTTCCACAAATCAACAACCCTGTTACTGAACCAGTATTTACCCAAGTCTTTCCTAAATCTAAACTTATCCAATTTATACCCATTGTTTCGCGTTCTGACCTGTGATGATACTTTCAATACCCTATTAATATCCCCTTTGTTATGTCCATTCATCCACTTGTAAACCTCTATCATGTCACCCCTAACTCTTCGCCTTTCCAGTGAATGCAATTAAGCTTTGTTAATCTTTCTTCATATGAAAGATTTCTAATTTGGGAATTAACTTAGTCATCCTACGCTGGACACGTTCAAGTGAATTTATATCCATTCTATAATATGGCGACCAAAACTGAACTGCATAATCTAAATGGGGCCTAACCAGAGCAAGATATAGCTTGAGAACCACACCAGGTGTCTTGTTACTTACGCTGCGATTAATAAATCCGAGTGTCCTATTTGCCTTATTACGAACATTTATGCATTGATCCTTTTGTTTTAAATTCTTACTAATTATAACTCCCAGATCCCTTTCGCAATCCGACTTCGCAATCTCAACACCATCTAGCTCGTATCTTGTAACTCTATCATCATTACCTAGCTTCAGAACTTTACATTTATCAGCATTAAACTGCATCTGCCAGTCCTTTGACCATTTCAAAACCCTATCTAGATCAACTTGAAGTGATAGTGAGTCCTCCTCCGAATTAATTTCCCTACCGATTTTCGTATCATCGGCAAATTTGCAAATGTTGCTACTCAAACCTGAATCTAAATCATTTATATATATTATAAACAACAGAGGTCCCAAGACAGAGCCTTGAGGCACTCCACTTACAACATTTTCCCACTCTGACTTGACTCCATTTATACTAACTCTCTGTTTCCTTTGGTATAGCCATGCCCTAATCCAGCTTAATATAGCACCCCCAATACCATGAGCCTCTATCTTTTTAATCAGTCTTTCATGTGGCACTGTATCGAAAGCTTTGCTAAAGTCAAGGTACACAACATCACAATCCTTACCACTATCAACTGCCTCAACTATGCTAGAATAAAAGATAACAAATTTGTTAAACATGAACGGCCTTTATAAAACCATGTTGCGACTCAATTATTAATTTATGTTTTTCAAGATGAAGACGAATTTTATTTGCTATTATAGATTCGAGTAACTTTCCCACAATAGACGTTAGCTAATTGGTCGATAGTTAGACGCAAGTGATCTATCTCCTTTCTTAAAAACTGGTATCACATTAGCAACTTTCCAAAACTCTGGCACTGTGCCTGACTCTATTGATTTATTAAATATGATTGACAGTGGGTCACAAAGCTCCTCTTTGCATTCTTTCAGCACTCTGGCAAACACTTCATCCGGCCCTGGGGATTTGTTTGGTTTGAGTTTTACTATTTGTTTAAGAACATCCTCCCTGGTAACTGCTAAACTCGTCAACCTGTCCTCGTCCCCACCCACATAGACTTGTTGGGCTGAAGGCATATTGTTAAGTTCCTCTTTAGTAAATACAGATACAAAATATTTATTAAAAATACTACTCATCTCTTCATCACTATCTGTTATTTGACCTGTCTCAGTTTTTAATGGACCTATCCTTTCCCTAGTCTTAGTTCGATATAACTGAAAAAACCCTTTAGGATTTGTCTTTGCTTGCCCTGCTATACGAACTTCATAGTTTCTTTTTGCTTTCCTTATCTCTTTTTTAACATTTCTAACTAGTTGTACGAATTCCTGTTCTAAAGTGACCTCCCCATTTTTAATCCTCTTGTACCAAGCTCTCTTTTTACCTATAAGATTCTTCAAATTCTTTGTTATCCACTTTGGGTCATTAGTAATCGATCTATTCAATTTGTGTGGTATACTACGTTCCTGTGCTTTGTTTAGAATATTCTTAAATACGTTATAAATTGAATCTACATCGAAATCCCCATTTACATCACCTATCGCTGGGTTTCATGTCTCGCTCCAAGACCGGCCCCCACCCCATACCCAAGACTTTCCATCAATTTGACCCCAAAAAAATTTCTTAGGCTATTAACATCAGCTTTTCGAAAATCTGGCACTTTAACAGAATTTTCTCCTACAGGTCCTATTCCATTCTATTCCAAATCTGATTTTCTTTGTGATCACTGTTCCCTACTCACTCCCTATTTCGATGTCTCCTCCACCGAGTCATTGGCCGGTCATCTCCCGCCAAAACATCACAAGAATCAGTGTGGTCACCATGCGACCCAAAGCTCTATAGGTCAGAGCGACTCCACTTGACGTCATGCTATCGGGAGAAGCCATACTTTAAAGGTCCTGAAGAACGTAACTGGCCTCAAACCCACTGACATTAGTCAGAAAGGTGAAAATATCGTGCTCTACTTTTCACGTGAAGAGGAGCTAGAACAAAACGGCCTCACTAGCTGAGAACTAGCCAATTCTTCGCAAGGAGCACCAACCTACATCCTTGTTAGATCTAGATGCTCTAGATATTTCATCCCATAGATTGTTTGCTTCCATTCTGTCTAAAGTTTGGTGGTCTATAAATAACTTCATTATGACTATTATTTTCGGGATCTTTCCTCCCATTGGCTTCTCCACAAAGTTAATTCCTGTTTGTGTATAACTTCTGAATCAAGGTACGAATCAACCTAAACCTACCACCTATCACATCATTCTTCCGCGCTAATGCAATAACAGGTATGGTTCCCTTTTCCCAGAGCCAATATCCCTATTCAATGTTTATAAAGGGATTCATCAATACCAAGCTCCCGGGATAGGCCAAACCCTAAAGACCTGGTTTCCCCCCTATCTCTAGCTTCAAAACGGTGCTATAGCCAAATAGGCGTATCTGGTGATATTCGCCCACAACTAACAAGCATTTGTCCTAGGTTACTTCCTTTACTTTCTGAGGGGCCTGCGCTTCGTTACTCTCAGTGCTGTTACCCTTTCTGCGTGAGTCACAGTTTTTAACCACCCTAAGCAACTCGTCCTCCAATTACGGCAAATGAGATTAGACGTTATCCACAGTCTTCTTGTACGGCCCTCGTCCTTTACCTAACCCTTTTCAAGACGAGGTTCTTTTACTACTGGTCTCCTCTCCTTCGTTTCGATTCTCTGTGCCGGTTTCAGCTGTCGTACCTGCTCCCGTAGAGAGTCCAACTCTGTCCTCAAAGCTCCAACCAGACTCCATCACGTTCCACTCACCACAACTTCTCATATTGAAAGTATATACAAATCGGAGCTGCCAGCTAACCACAAGCCCTCCAGGGCCTGCGCCTAAGCCCTCAGAGCATTTACATTTATCAGCATTAAACGTTCCATCTGCCAATTCTTTTGACACGTTTCAAACCCTATTTAGAATCAACTTGAAGTGCTAGTGAGTCTTTTCTGTGTTAATTTAATACGATTGTGTCTCTAGGAAAATTTGCATATGTTGCTACTCAAAACTGAATTTAAATCATTAATATATATAAACAAACAGAGGTCCCCAAGCAAGTATTCCGTGAGGCATCCTTTACATAAATTTCTCCCACTGGATTTGACTCCATTTTACTAACGTCTCTGTTCTTTGGTTATAGGCCATGCTAATCAGCCTTCAATGATTAGCTGGATTATATCTATCGAGAGCCTGGAAGTTTTGCTGTGCAAAACTGGAAGAAGTGGTTAAGGGTGTTTGTTTGGGTTTAAATTTTTAGTAGATAGAGGTATGGGCCTTGATTTTACGAGGATCAGGAGTGAATAAAACTATGGTTTGGGGAGAACAGTCATCTGGCAGAAAAATGGATCAGGGAAGGAAAGAGAACGCTAAGGGCATCAAAAATACAATCACTTATTAGTAATATTACAACAACAGAGAAGTCTAAGAAATAAATTAACGAATTAGACTGTTCTTGTTGCACAAGAAAAAAAATAATATTAGTGCACGTACCAAACAGTGGATTGAATGTTGATACTAGAGCAACTATTAGCCGATTATTCAAATAAATGGATGAAACTATTCACACAGATGATATCCGACGAGGTGGGGGGAGTAGCCATATACGTTAGTGACATCTGACGATGTGTCTCAAACAGGAGGGGAAGATCATACTAAACGAACCACACAGCAGAAGAAACTATTTGGAAAGAAGTAAACGAAAAAGCAAAAATCAAATAATTGGAGTTATAGATAGGACACCAAATTTAGACGAGGAAAGCAAGCATCTATGGATGCAAATATCGGGGCATTTAGATTAACATATGTATGTCATGGTTGCCTGAATTTGAGTGGAATCAAAGGGACAAAACGGAATAGTGAAGCCGACGTTTACTAGAATTAATGACGAGGCTGTCTAGAAAAACATTAAGGAACCAAAACGGCAAAATAATATTTTAGACTTAATGTTAACTAACAGGGAAACACAAATTAATGTT